>JAODAL010029689.1:0-51196 GCA_025379985.1 Phyllomedusa bahiana
TTTGGTGGGGAATCGTTGACGTTTCTGGGAGGGGGATGGTGCTTGCTCATGCTGCTCCGGCACATCAGCAGCAGAGGACCACTTAGGCTTGGAAGTGGAGGAGGAGGAGGAGGTAGAAGATGTCACAGTGGTTGGAAACCCAGGACCTGTGTGGCCTTTTTTCTCCAACTGACTCTTCCACAGCAATTCATACTTTACATGCATGTGCCTGTTCATGCTGGTGGTGCTTCAACTCTTTATATTCTTTCCACGACTGACGCGTTGAAAGCAAATCTGGCATATGACGTCAGTCGGAGAATCTGAGGCTTGATCGAAAAAAGCTCAGGCTTCCACAGGTCCTGACCTCTTCAACGGGTGAAAACCTTTTTAGCGGTGTTTCCCGCTCCTACCCACTGACCACGGCTGGCGAGTAATGTCGGGCCGACTTGTGCGACCGCCCTCTCCCTTTCTCAGGCCGGACCCGCACTAAAACTACCCCATTACCCTCCTCCTCCACTGACGATGCGCTCGCCAGCTGCTGCTGAAAAGACCACATTGGATTTTTATTATTATTTTAATTATTATTAAGATTTATTTTAGAGCGCCCTCAGTTCCAGAGCGCTGTACATTCAGGTTACATACATAACATAGTTCAAATAACTACAAGGGAGACAAATTAATAAATAACTACTAGAACAGAAGGAGAGAGGTCCCTGCCCGGGAGGGCTTACAGTCTACAAGGAAGGTGGGAAGAGACAGAAGGTGAGGAGCAGGTGAGGAGCAGACATCTGGGCCGGAGATGTAGAATTGGGTATCGTCAGCATACAAGTGGTATTGAAAGCCGTGTGATGCTATGAGTTGCCCAAAGGCCCAAAGGGTTAGATAGAGAAGAGTAGTGGCCCAGGACGACCCCTGGGGGACACCAACAGAGAGCGGGCGAGAGGAGGAGGTGGTGTGAGAGTGAGAGATGCTGAATGTTCTATCGGTGAGATACGAGGAGATACAGGAAAGAGCCAAGTCCATGGTGCCGAGGGAGGAGAGGATGTGTAGGAGGGAATGGTCGACAGTGTCAAAGGCAGAGGACAGGTCTACGAGTATAAGGACAGAGTAGTGCTAGGTCATTGGTGACCTTGATTAGGGCAGTTTCAGTAGAGTGGTGGGGTTGGAAGCCCGATTGCAGCGGGTCAAGGAGAGAGTTGGAGGAGAGGTGAGAGAACAGTTGGAGATGGACGTGCTGTTCAAGGAGCTTAGAGGCGAATGGAAGTAGAGAGATGGAGCGATAGTTGGATCCGCAATGTCATCATCATCATCATCACAGGTGACTTCCTCATCCTGACAGTCTACATCCTCAAGCTGCGGGCTAGAAGCCACAGGCACTGCGAAGCACCGCTGACCGCTCGGTATTTCTGGCGACGGACCACCTTCCTTCTCCTCCTCTGAGGGCATCAGCGATTGGGCATCACAGCAGATAAAATCTTTTGGAATGCCTTCTGACCCCAACCGCATTGTGTCATCAAAGAGGTCTTAAGAATATGGATTATCTAGAGTGGTCTGTATATTGGGTGACATTTGCCCGTGTTTGCTTCAGGTTGGACTGATGATGATGATGACTTTTGTGGCCATGACTAAGAGGAAGAGGAGGAAAAACCGCTGGATGCAGGGTGTGATAACCAATGAAGAACAGATTGGTGACGCTCTTCAGTACTGAGATTCATAGGAAACCGAGCAAGTGACAAACCGACAGGCCTGACGGTCCTGCGACTGACAATGTGCTCGCTTGTGTGTTGTCCGGAGCACTGGAAGGAGTGCCTTGACTGGTACCTTGCTAGTACCCTTTCCCACTCCCTTTCCCTTTCCCCGTTACCACTTCTAGTTCTCTCCATGTTCAAAAATATAGATATTAAAAAGGTAAAGATTTGGTAATGGTCTCTTATGGAAGAACTTTTCTTCAATCCAAAAAATTTGCAGCAAGCAACCAGTATTTTAAATAGATTCTTTTTTAGAGATTTCAACGGGTCTTCCACTAGTTTCCCCCTAAAACTGGAAAAATGAATTTTTTGGGGCGTTCAAATAAAATTTACGCAAGCAACCATATTTCAAAACGATTTCTTTCTAAAGCAGATTTGCTGATGGTTCTTCTGCAAAGCTGGACCCCAAAACAGCAAAATGAACTTTTGGGACTCAGAAAAAAAAATGGGGAAAATGCACCAGCATACAAAAATCCCCAACTATTCTGTCTATGATTCCCAAGCTTGCTGTACCCCCCCAATAATCTAACTACGCTTTTCCGTCTAAAATCGCAAGAAATTGTGTGCCCGAGCATGCAAGCAAGCAACAGAGAGCAGTGCATTCGTACGAAGTGAAATGGAAATGGGTTACAAGGAAAACAGTGAAACCATTAACAGGGGCATGTATTTTAGCACCTAAAACCCTAATGATGTTTTTGACACCCTTTTGGCTGTGCACTGATTGGATGGCCACCAAAAGGCAGGAAGCAGCTAAAAGTGAAACTAAAAATAGTGTGTCGAGCACACGTCTTGAACGCTAATTTTACTTGAACGAACCATAAAAAGCTCAGTACGGCTCGAGTTCTAAAAAAGCGAGTTTGACTCGATCAACAATCCTACCCATTGATTAGAAAACCCGCACACAGTTTTGTGAGGGCCAACTGGCTTCTTTTAGAACCCTTGGATAAATTAAAATTTAGTGTTGAGCGATTGCTTTGGCCATCGAATCGGTCGATGGTCGATAGTCGCCCACATCGACAGATAGTCGTAGTGAGCAGTATTAGAGCGATGACCATTAAAGCTAGGAGAGCAAAAACACCTTCGTTTTTACCCAAAACGGGTGGAGAAGCTGGAAATTAACATCCACAACTAAATGGATAGTGCTACATTTTTCAAACCTTGGGTTATAAAAGCCACAGAAAAAAAAACACAACATTCACTACCCCCTTCTTTACCACAGCAGACCTTAAACCTGCATCCCCAAAAATTAAAAAAGTGCCAGAAGGCAGTTGTTTTAAACCCATCATCTTCTTAAAACGGGACATTGAATACCTGCCCTTTGGAATGAGCATGAGCCCCAAACCTGCATGACCCCCCTTTTAAAAGTCCCGGGAAAAAGGGTTTTAACCCCCATTTTAATGAATTGGACTTTGACTATACCTGTCCTGGGCCACGCATGAGCCTCAAACCTGCATGCCCCCTACATTAAAAATCCCGAAAAAGGATTTTGAACCCCTTTTTAGTTCCTGGACATTGACTATACCTGCCGGGGCACAGCAGAGCCCCAAACCTGCTGCCCCCCAATTTAAAAGTGGGAAAAAGGAGTTTTAAACCCAAATTTTAGTTTCACGGACATTACTGTCCCTTCCTGGGGAGCGCTTGCCCCTCCTATGAGTGGGACCAATTGAGCTTTACTGGAAAACTGGGTTAACCTCCTGTTTTCCCCCAGGTGCCCCCTTTTTTTTGGCATTCTTTTTCTCATTTATCAACGTGCTGGAGGGAAAAAAATCCCCGACTTTTTTCTCTGTCCGGCTCCATACTCCAAGTCCTCTGAAAAATCATCTGGTCAATTTTTCCTGTACCTCCCCCGTAAATTCAGAGAATTTTTTTTTTTCCCGCTTTTTGACATGCAAGTTTTTTTTGTTTAATTCTAGAAAAAACATTTTTAAAAAAGGGTGGGGAAACCCCCCTTTCTTTTTTTTTTTTTTAATTGTATTAAAGGGGTTTTCTCAAAACAGGGGTTGATAGCTATGTTAAAACTTTTCAAAAACAATCATTTTGCAATATGTTCCATTAACATGTTACCTATTCCGTTTCTGACACCTGTGGTGACTACAAAATTGCTGGATTCAAATTTAAATCAAAGGGGCCTTTTATCAACAAATCTGGATTGGGCAAAAGTGCAAAAAACAGTTCTTTAATGTTTTTCGGATATAAAAGGTATTTTTAGCACCTATCAATTCACCTGGGTGAAACAAAATTTTTTGTATTCAAATTTTTTCCCCCAAATAGATCTATCAACAAAATGGCCTGCGCCAAATGAAAAAACATATCGAAATGTATTCGGATAATAAAAAGGGTTTTTTTTTGGGACCTACAATTCACCTGTGGTACAAAAAATTGCGTATTTACATTTTTGCAAGGTGCCTCAATGAACAAGCTGTAGTGGCCAAAACAAAAACCCTATCTGAAAAGTATTTGGAAAAAAAGGTTTTTTTTGGACTATCAATTCACCCGTGGGGAACTAACAATTGCGGATTCAAATTTAACTGCAAGGTGGCTTATCAACAAATCGGACTGGGCAAAAGTGCAAAAAACATATCTGTAATGTTTGGGATAAAAAAAGGATTTTTGGGGCCCCCCATAAATTTCACCGCGGTGACTACAAAATTGCAGTTTTAAATTTTAAGGCAAGGTGTAATGAACAAGCTTAGTGCGCCAAAGTAAAAAAACAGTACTGAAATGTATTGGGATAATAAAAGGTATTTTGGCACCTTTAAATTTCACCTGGTCAAATTTTTAAGTCAAGGTGGATATATCAACAAAGGAAGGGCAAAATTGAAAATGAAACCTATCTGAAATGTAACTGAAATAAAAGGGATTTTGCACCTAAAAAAGCCTGCAGTTACTAAAAGATTTTTATCCTAAAAAGTTCAGGTGCCCAATACCGGGAAATATTTCAATAAAAACGTTAATAAAAGCTATTGCATGTTACACTAAGTCTTGGTAAACTTTTCGATTCTTAAAGGCTTTCTGTTTTCCCCTGGGGGGGGCCCCCCCCCCCCGCTCCCCCCCGTGACTTTACAGCGGTAGATGCCCTTTTTAAAAAAATTCCTAACAAAAAAAATCTCCCAAACTCTAATTAACTAAATTGTAAGGATCACAGCTAATATAAGGTTTTTCTTGAAGAAATAAATAATTTCCTGAGTGTTTGGAAAAAAGCAGACGCACGTCCCCCTGCTCTAGAGCTGAGAGACATGAGGCTTAATAGGAAACGCGTTCTATGAAAACAGGGCATGTGATTTTTCCCGCCAATCGTAACCAACAACCCAGTCTGACGTCGCACACACATCTCCCCTCTATTCTGTAATCTGATTTGCTGACGCCAAAAATTTCAGGAAAAAGCCCAAAATGCGCGATCTTAAAAAATGCCAGATTTTAACCTAAATTATGCATGACAAAAAATCCAAAACCCAAAAAAATGTGCTGATTTCAACTTTGTCGAAATAAATCCTCAACCTAATTTAAAATTTATAAATAGAATATTTATTTCTTCTTACTACAGAACTTCCTAGGCCCCCCTTTTTTGTTTTTTTTTTTTTTTTTTCCCTTTTTAGCTTCAACATGGAAGTTTACATAGGAGGCTCTGTTCGCATTGCCTCATTTCAGACGTTAATGGCGTATGCCATCTCAGATACGATATCCCATAAATGTCTAGTAGAACCAGGTCCTGTAGACCTGTACCTAACTTGAGAACAAGCCCCTCAAATTCCCCACTCAGAATGAAGAAGTGACTTGCGCAATTACTATCCATTTATTTCAAAAAGAGTTCTGAGTACAGCTAAATAGTTATACTTCGCTGTACTTGGAACTCCCACTGGAATGTATGTAGAGTAACTGCACAAGTGCAGCCACTTTTCTGCTCTAAACATGTAGTTTCAGAGGACCTGCTCTTTAGATAGGTGCGTGTCCAAGATGAGAGCTGTACAGTATATACAGAATAGAAGGAAACCTCGGCAGGGCGAGTTGACTGCAGATGCTGCTGCATGTTATCAGATCCACTAAGCTCTGCAGTGACTACAGCAAAAAAAAGAAAGTTTCATAAATATACCTCTGTAAAGAAAATGAGTCTTTGGTGTCAAATGTTTGATATTGGTTTGCTTAATTGTTTTATATATAAATATTATGTGTAATGCATCATGTTCTACAGGGCACCGGAAAGACATTGACAAGGCATTTTAGGGTGGTCCCAGTTGTGGTTGAGAAGAACAATTTCACCCGAACCAAATACCATGTATATGCGCTTGTGAAATGACCTGTGAGTCAATTTCCCATGCCACATCATAAAGGGGGGAAGTGTAAGGAAAATAAGCTTATGGGGTCAAATGTTTAATTTTAGGTTGCTTAATTGTTTTGTATGTAAAATATTGTGTTTTGAATATAAATGTTGTATATGATGTATCACGTCTTTTTATGGAAATGTTGCAGTAATTTGATTCCAGTGGGGGGTTATTTAGCATGTACAGTCCTAGTGGGTTCTTTTGGCAGCGATGTCAATTAACCCAGAGGTACTAAAAGGAAAAAGTGGGAGAAGGGTAAACATAAGCTAGACCATCTTTCACCATGACCCATATGTAGCTGAGCACATGGATTGTAAACCCAGCCACACCTCTTATCTTGTACACGAGAATTTTCGACTTTAAAGAAATTGGCCAAAATTATGAATTTGTGATATTCATATTTGGTATGTCTGGGTTGGTAAATTCATAATTGGGAACTTGGCAGTCATGATACCTGGCTGGGAAACTCCTAGGAGGAGTCATGATGCAAGCTGGAATTATGACTTTTTTAGTGTTCCCTGCATGTAATTCTGTGAACTAAGCAGGAGGAAGGGAGTTTTACGGGGATTTGGAGTTCTTTAAAGCCAAAAATTATTGTGTATGAGACAGGAGGTGTGACCGAGTTTCTTCTCCATAATCTTATAACTGTGTTAGGTAAAGGATGGATCATGGCCAACATTTGTTTGATGTATAATTTGCCCATTCTCATAATCCATGTGCTTAGCTACGTAAGGGTCATGACGACAGATGGTTTGGCTTATGTTTACCCTTCTCCCACTTTTTCCTATTAGCACTTCTGTGTTAATTGGCATAGCTTCCAAAAGGACCCACTAGGACTATGTATACTAAACAACCCCTCACTGGAATCAAATGACTGCAACATTTCCATAAAAAGACGTGATACATCATATACAACATTTATATTCAAAACAAACAACCCAGAATTAAACATTTGACTCCAGAGGCTCATTTTCCTTAAACCTCCCCCTTTATGATGTGGCATGGGAAAATGACTCACAGGTCATTTCACAAGCCCATATACATGTCACTTAGTGAGAAAGCCCTTCTCTACCACAACTGGGACCATTCTCCAATGCTCTGTAGAACTTGACACATCACACACAACACATATATAAAACAGTTAAGCAAACCAAAAATAAACATTTGGCCCCAAAGACTCATTTTCCTTGCACCCCCAAAGGTCTTTTTCTAACTTTATTGAGGGCACAATATGTAAAATAAAATAATATTAATAAAAAAACCAAGAAATACTATTTTATTTGAAAAAAAGTAACAGCACAAATCTTAGTCCGACCCCCAACTACACTGAGACAATTACAAAATGTATGTTTGAGCCACTTTACTATTTTCCCTCACATTATTAAAAGATAAATGGAATGTAAAAATTAAAAAAAAAATTGTAAAATAACTGAGTGCAAAAAAGTTTTGTAGTGTTTAAACCCGTGTGTAATAAGTTAATGTGCCTGGTTGGGTGGCAGGGTAAACGATCCGGTCAGGGACTGGTTAAAAGTAATGGCTCAAGAATTTTATTAGGGGATCTATGAGCTTAAGCCTCTACAGATTACCAGATCATTAAAGGGGTTTTCTCGCTACAAAGATCATATCTCAAATCATGGGGATAGTAAAAATAAGCACTTTTGCAATTGGTTTGCTTTACCTAAGTCACTTAGTATAGTAGATATGAGCTAAACTGTGCATCTTTTTTCTGTGATTGGCTAACTGACATTTCATTCAGCCTGTTTAGACACGCCTCTGGATGGGAAACGCCCCCTACGCTGTGATTGGCTGCCTGCACTCTGTGCTTACTCCCCTCTGAGCTGTTGAAATTGAAAGTGAAACTAAGTGGCCTCAGCTTCTCGATGCTCCTATCCCAGCTCTATGTAAAGGATCTGGGCAATTACTCAGTCTCTAACAGTTAGATTCACTCTCCCCCCCATATAACACAGCCTTATACAATTCTCTCCCCTCATATAACACAGCCTTATACAGTCTGTTCCCATCACCTATAGGACAGCCTTGTACAGTCTGCCCTACCTCCTGTCTGATAACAGAGAGGGAGGAGGGGGGAGGGCAGTGTGCATTCTTCCCATGTGTTTCCTCACTTCAGGCTGTATGTATAACTGTTTATAGCAATGAGGGTGTTACAAGCTGAAGGCTCTGCAGACATAAGAAGCATGCAGGAGGCTGCAGAGCTATCCTCTCCAGACATCCTTCCCCTTCCATTGCACACACAGAATAATTATGTCACAGCTCTTCAGTGAGGGGAGACTCGCCTCCTGGCAGGAGATACATGCCTACTGGACTTGAAGCTGAAACAGACAGCTCAAGTGTACGAAATTGTGTAATGATAAAACCCGTTTAAATGAAAAATTTCCAGAGGACCAACTTTTTAAGAAGTTCACCTTAAATTTAGATTAGATTGTATGTGGAGAGATTTTGACCCTCTTTTCTCCTATGTGTACTGAGAATCTTGTTTAGAGAGCAACCTCTCTCCAAAACATATTGACCCCCTTGTTTCTTGGAGACCTATTCTCAGCATATTTGATATTTGTCTCAAAGGTTTTACTGTGTCTCTCATTGATGATGCTGCACCCGACATACATGGAAACAAGTATGTTCAGAATGCACACAGCTTTCATTATAGCAATTATGGGATCTTAGCTCATGGATGCTCTCCATTGCTTTCATTTAACTTGTCTCAATGTAAGTGAAATGTAAAGATGAACCTTCTCTTTGAATCATTAGAATTTTTTTGAATAATATTACTGCCAAGCTATGCGTAGCTTAATTATTTCCCTCAATGTAATCTTAAATTAGTAATTATTATTTAAGTTTTGCTTTTTTCAGGAGTCTACAAGCAACAGATTTGTCAGTGCTGTACAAAACATACATCAAAAATAATATTTCAACATCATTTCAGGAGTGTAGAACTGTATAATCTTAGCACTGCAAAATGTAAAAGAAAATACACAGTTAAGTCACATTATTATGACCACCAGATAGTATCCAGAGTAACTGTCATGTGCATTATGGACGGTAGCTAGACAGGCTGGGAGTGACTTAAAGGGGTTGTTTCACTACAAGGATTACTTTTTATGTTAAAGATCTTGCAAAAACAATTCACTTTGCAATATGGGTCATTTGTAAGCTGTACATAGGTGAAGAAAGAGGAAAGGGAATCATTTGGATAGAATCCAAAGAAGGAATAAATGGGTGGTAGATCTAAGAGCAAGCAACAACTAAAATGAAGAGAAAAGCAGCGAACATGGTACATTTTCTTAGGGGAAGGCAGATACCATAGAGATACAATGGCCCAGATGTTTGAAAAGTGTTGTTACCTAAACTGTGGCATGCAGTGCCGTGATGTTGTAGAGTACATACCTTTGTTTGTAAGTGCCTCACAGCATTTGATAACTTTGTCACGATGTAAGACGATCTGCCCATGCACCAAAAAAGTGTCCCACTATCGAATGGCGCAGACAAAACTGGCACAGCAACTTTCAGACATCTGGGTTAGTGAATTATAGTCATTAAAAGGGTTGTCTCACTACAAGGATTGCTTTTTATGTTAAAGATCTTGCAAAAACAATTCACTTTGCAATATGTGTCCATTAACAGTGTCCTACCTATTCCTAGATATCCCCTCTTGAATGGGTTGCATCAGCTCCTCAGGTCGCTATAACTACAGACCTGTTCAATCTCTCCTGATAGGCTGCTAGCGCTGGTCGCTATAGCTACAGATCTGTTATCCTCATCAGCTCGTCACTGCAGGCCAGTAGTAGCCAATAAAGCCAGTAAACACTGAATTTAAAAATGAAACTGAAAAAATAGGACTGAGGTAGGATGAATCGATGGAATGAGACAACCCCTTTAATAAGGTCCTGGCAGGTTGTCACAGGTATCTGGAGTTATGCTAACTGCATCCTATAGTAGCTGGAAGGTGCGTGGGGGAGGATCCATAGAGTGAACATGATAATTGAGGTGGTCCCACAGATACTCAATTAGGCTTGTCTGGCCAGTTACAGTGTGTACAGAAAGTATTCAGAACCCTTTAAAACTCTTTCTTTCATTGCAGGCATTTGGTAAGATCCAAAAAGTTCATTTTTTTGCTCATTAATGTACACTCTGCACCCCATTTTGAAAGAAATGTAGATATTTTTGCAAAATTATTAAACAAGAAAAACTAAAATATCACATGGTCATAAGTATTCAGACCCGTTGCTGTGACACTCATATTTAACTCACATGCTGTCCATTTCCTTCTGATCCTCCTTGAGATGGTTCTACTCCTTCACTGGAGTCCAGCTGTGTTTAATTAAACTGATTGGACATGATTAGGAAAGGCACACACCCGTCTATGTAAGACCTCACAGCTCCCAGTGCATGTCAGAGCACATGAGAATTATAAGGTCTAAGGAACTGCCTAAGGAGCTCAGAGAGCTCAGTGTGCTAAGGCACAGATCTGGCCAAGGTTACAAAAGAATTTCTGCAGCACTCAAGGTTTCTAAGAGCACAGTGGCCTCCATAATCCTGAAATGGAAGAAGTTTGGGATGACCACAACTCTTCCTCGACCTGGCCGTCCAGCCAAACTAAGCAATCTTGGGATAAGAGCCTTGGTGAGAGAGGTAAAGAGGAACCTCAAGATCACTGTGGCTGAGCTCCAGAGATGCAGTAGGGAGATGGGAGAAAGTTCCACAAAGTCAACTATCACTGCAGCCCTCCACCAGTCGGGGCTTTATGGCAGATTGTGCTGATGGAAGCCTCTCCTCAGTGCAAGACATATGAAAGCGGCATACAGTTTGCAAAAAAACACATGAAGGACTCCCAGACTATAAGAAATAAGATTCTCTAATCTGCTGAGATGAAGATTGAACTTTTTGGTGTTAATTCTAAGCGGTATGTGTGGAGAAAACCAGGTACTGCTCATCAACTGCCCAATAAAATCTCAACAGTGAAATGGTGGTGGCAGCTGTCACGATCTGGAGGTGGATCCACGGACTACCGCAGGAGATCGTAAGCCCACCCCAAAGGGAGTGGAATCAAGTGGGACCCGAAAATTCACCAAAGGGGCCCGCCGCAAAGCGGGATGTTCTTGCTGCGGCGGGTTTCCACCAGGTCACTACCACTGGCGGGGCTTGCCTGCGGTGGCGGCCAAGAGTGCGACGTATAGTAACGGCAGACAGGCTCGTGGTCGTAGACAGGCAGGAGGTCAGGACAGGCGGCTCTGGTTCGAGAGGGTAGACAAGCAGGAGGTCAGGGCAGGCGGCAAGGTTCGTAGACGGAAAAACAAAGGCGGGAGTCGGTACACGGTAAGGCAAGACGGGAACCTCGGGAAACACTTTCACCATGGACGATACACCAAGGATCCGGCGAGGGCCGGCAGGAAGTGGCCGGACTAAATAGGAGCAGTGCCCGGCAATGAACCAATTACCGGCGCACTGCCCCTTTAAACTCAAATTTCCGGCGCGCGCGCGCCCCTAGGGGCGGAGCTACGTGCCGGGGACCGGACACAGACTGAGCAGGAGCGCGGCCGGGTAAGTGAGCGCCGGAGGGGGCCGATGTATGAGCGGACCCCGAACCCGACGTGCGGGACGGGGCTCCGTGGAGCAGGGGCACTGGCCGCCTGCGACCCGGGACATTTGGTCGCAGGGCGTCCGGACAGTACCCCCCTCCCTTGGGTCCCCCCCCTTGGGTCCCCTTCTCTTACTGGACTGAAAAAAACTTCTGGATGAGGCTGCGGTTCAGGATATTCTACTCCGGCTCCCAAGACCTCTCTTCGGGGCCGAAGCCCCTCCAGTCCACCAGGAAGTAACGCTTTCCCCTAGTTCTCCTCATGCCCAAATCCTTTGACCTCGAAGACATTGGTGTGTCAGCCACAGAGGGAGGAGGAACGGCCTTCCGGGAAAAACGTTAAGGACCAAGGTTTCAATAAGGAGACGTAAAAATCGTTGGCGATCTTCATCGTGGGAGGGAGCCGGAGCTTGTATGCTACCGGGTTGATGCGGCTGATGACCTAAAAGGGTCCCAGGAAACGGGGACCCAGTTTGTGAGACGGCATCTTTAAGCGGACAAAATCTAGACAGAGCCACACCTTTTCACCTGGGGAAAAACCGAAGGGGGGTTCTTCTCTTGTCCGCTTGAGTCTTCATGCGCTTGGACGCGCGGAGCAGCGACTGACGGGTCTGGGACCAGATGGCCTTCATGTCTTGAACCAGTGCGTCCGCTGCCGGAACCTCGGAGGAGGTTGCCAGAGGGAGAGGAGGGCGGGAAGGGCAAGCCATACACAGTAAGAAGGGGGAGGCCCCCGCGGACTCCGACTCAAGGGAGTTATAAAAAAAACCCGCCCACGGCAGCCAAATTGGCCCAATCATTTTGGCGTGCCGAGACAAAATGACGAAGGTAACATCCCCAAGACCTGTTGACCCTCCCCACCTGGCCGTTCGTCTGCGGGTGGTACCGGGAAGAGAAGTCGAGCTTCACCTGAAGTTGGTTGCACAGGCTCGCCAGAACCTGGAGACAAATTGAATTCCCGGTCCGAGACGATTTGCTGAGGGAGACCATGCACCCGGGAAACACATGGAGAAGAATAGCTCACCAGGCAGGGCAGATGGCACCCCTGGCAACGGGACAAAATGCCCATTTTGGAAAAAATGGTGTTGCCCGACGACGGGGGAGGTCAGTTAAAAAGGGTCCATCGAATGTTGGTCCAGGGTTTGCGTGGGAAGGGGAAGTGGCTGAAGTAGGCCTGCCGCTTGTGACGTGGCGTTTTTTGTTGTGGCACAGGATCACAAGACGAAACGAAGTCCTTAAAACATCCTTTTCCAGTTCTGGCCACAATAGAACCGGGATATCAGGCGAAGGTTCTTGGGTGCCGGGATGACCAGCCCCCAATGAGCAATGTCCCCATTTTAGGGTACGTCTGGGGAGAGCAGGCCACATAAGTCCTTCAGGAGGAACCTTCCCGGAGGGTCCACTGGCGCCGCCGAAATGAGGCGCTCTGGAAGGAATTATGTGCTCAGGAGAAGAAACTTGCCCTCTCCGTGCCTCCACACGGTGGTGACCCAGCTCTCACATTCTTCTGGGCTGGCCTGAAGTGGATCTAAAAATCAAACCCGGGAGAAGGAGCGACCACCTAGCCGGCGTGGGTTAAGTCGCTGAGCCGTCTGCAGATATTGGAGGTTCTTGTGGTCCGAGTAGATACGGATGAGAAAAACGCCCCCCCCCCCCCAGCAGATAACCACTCCTCCAGGGCCAATTTTAGGGCTATAAGCTCCCGGTCGCCAATCGTGTAATTCTTCTCGGCCGATGAGAAAGTCGCACTTTTGCATGTCTTACCCGTGGGCCCTTTTTGCGTAAGGACTGCCCCGGGCACCACAAAATGAGGCGTCCACCTCCAGTGTAAAGGGTTTCGCAGAATCCGGACGTGCGAGGATAGAGGCCGTAGCGAAGGCGGACTTGAGCTTCGAGAACGCCTCCTCGGCCTCGCCCGGGCCAACTGCGTGGGTGGCCTGTTTCTTGGTGATTTGCTACTATCGGGCCACCAGCGTAGAGAAGTGAGGGATAAACGGGCGATAGTAGTTGCAGAAGCCCAAGAATCGCGGATAGCCCGCAGCCCGACTGGGCGTGGCCAACTGCAACACGGCAGACAGTTTTGCTGGATCCATCCGGAGGCCTTGGGTCGGAGATGACGTACCCCAAAAGGGGAAAGGCTGTCCGATGGAAGAGGCACTTCCCCAGCTTGGCTTTACAGTGGTTCTCCCGGAGACGTCTCAGTACCTGAGAACATGGCTGCGGTGGGTCTCGAGGTCAGAGAAGAACACCAGGATGTCGTCGAGGTAGACCACCATGCAGGTGTGGAGGAAGGTCCCTGAGACGTCATTCACTAGCTCCTAAAAGACGGCGGGAGCATTGCATAGTCTGAAGGGCATCACCAGGTACTCAAAGTGCCCGTCTCTGGGTGTTGAAGGCCGTCTTCCATTAAATCGCCCTTGCGAATTCGGACCAAGTTGTAGGCCCCTCTCAATCCAACTTAGAGAAAATCTTGCGCCCTGCGGCAGTCAAACATTCCGTTTATCAACGGCAGTGGGTACCGGTTTTCACCGTGATCTTGTTCAAGCCCCGGTAGTCTATTTCAGGGGGCGGAGGGTACCGTCCTTCTTCTTCACGAAGAAGAACCCCGCACCAGTGGTAGACGAGGACTTTCGGATGAACCCCTTCCGGAATTCTCCTGGATATAAATCGGACATGGCTTGAGTCTCAGGAACCGACAGAGGGGAGACTCGGCCCCGTGGAGGACTGGGACCCGGCAATAAATCGATCCGGGGAATCATATTGGACGATGCCCGGGGGAAGACTCTCGGCTTGTCTCTCGGAGAACACATCGGCATACTCCAGATATTCGAGCGGCAGCCCGGGGAGCGGCTCCTGTAGGCTAAGCGAAGCAGAGAAAAGCACCGGGCGAGTGCCAAAACCCAAAAACGCCCCCGACAGTTGGGACCCCAACGAATCACCTCCCATAGACCAGTCCAGGATAGGAGAGTGGAGCCGTAGCCATGGGAGTCCGAGGAGGATTGCCGACGAGGAGCGGGAGCAACACATAGAAGGCGATTTCTTCCTTATGTAGCGCCCCCACATGAGGGACAGTGGCTTGGGTTGAACTGGATGGTGTCGCTAAGCACTCCCCGCTGACAGATAGAATGACAAGTGGTTTCTCCAGACGTACCACTGGGGGCCGATACACTTTACTAGAGGCTGGTGGATAAGTTCCCGGCAGAGCCCGAGTCCAAAACGCTGGAACGGAACATGATAAACCAGTCTCTGACACGACCTGCACAGGCAACAACAGGCGTGGAGAGGAGGAGGTTGCACCTAGGAATGCCTCTCCTACAGATCCTAGGTGCGGGAAATTTCCCGCAGGCTTGGGCGCTGGGGCAATTCCTCCAAAAATGCTCTGGGCTGCCACAGTAGAGGCACAAATTCTTTTGCCCCGCTGGGCCAATTCTTGCTCAGAGAACGAGCCTGATCAACCTGCATGGGCTCGTCGGTGGGTGTTGGTGGCTGTGGCGCAGGAGGGTCCTGGGAAAACCGGTGCCAGGGGGAGAAAACCGGCGAAGTTGGCGTGACTGACGTTCCTGCAGAAACTCCCCTCCCGTTCATTGAAGCGTACGTTGATGGGGTCGCTAACCGATCAAATCGCTGAGGAAAACAGAGGTCTCTAGCGGCCCAAGATGTCTTTTAACTCGGCTTGAGAGTCCTTTCTTGAAAGTAGCACACAGAGCGGCCTCGTTCCATGGGCAGTTTCAGAGCCAACGTACGGAATTGTACCGCGTAGTCCCCAACAGACAGGTCCCACTGCGTAGGTTTGAGGAGGGCTGTCTCAGCGGAGGGGGGCACGGGCTGGTTCCTCGAAGGAAATTTGCGGAACTCACGAGGAATACTGTAGATTCCGTTTCACTGGATCATTTCCTGTCCCAAAGCGGGGGTAGCCTTTCCAGGCCTTCCCCGGAGAAGGTGGTGGACCCCACGAAAGCCAACCCCCTTTGCAACTTTTGGGACAGGAACGGTCGGCCTCAGCTTTCCCCGTGCATAGAGCAATTGTTGATGAACCCCCGCATAGTTTCGGGTCACCGCTGAATTGGATGGGAGTGACAGCCAAGCTTGGGTCCCCCAGGAGCCACAGGAACCGTTGAGGCAGGAACAACTGGAATGGCGGTGATTGCTGCTGAACGGAGATGAGCTGCTGCACCATGGAGGAGAGTTGCCGAGCTGCTGCGCAATCTGTTGCGATTGCTTGACCACGACGGTGGGGATGTTGGCAACATTTGGCAAGGGCACCTTGGCGGGATCCATGGCCAGATCCTACTATCACGA
This sequence comes from Phyllomedusa bahiana, assembly GCA_025379985.1. Classification (NCBI taxonomy): domain Eukaryota; kingdom Metazoa; phylum Chordata; class Amphibia; order Anura; family Hylidae; genus Phyllomedusa; species Phyllomedusa bahiana. The sequence continues at coordinate 15,939 of JAODAL010029689.1, forward strand.
TCTGGAGGTGGATCCACGGGACCACCGCAGGCGATGGCGTAAGCTACACCAGGGAGTGGAATCTAAGTGGGACCCGTATTACACCAAGCCCGCCGCAAAGGGGGGGATGGTCTTGCTGCGGCGGGTTTTCCACCAGGTCACTACCACTGGCGGGGCTTGCCCTGCGGTGGCGGCCAAGAGTGCTAGGTACAGTAATGGCAGGCAGGCCCCGTGGGCGTAGACAGGCAGGAGGTCAGGCAGGCGGCAAGGTTTGTAACGGGTAAACGTAGGGAGGGAGGCGGTACACGGTAAGGCAAGACAGGAACGCTCTGGAACACTTTCGCCATGGACGATACACCAAGGATCCGGCGAGGGCCGGCAGGAAGTGGCCGGATTAAATAGGAGCAGTGCCCGGCAATGAACCAATTACCGGCCGCACTGCCCCTTAAATTCAAATTGCCGGCCGCGCGCAGCCCCTAGGGGCGGAAGCTAACCGGCGGGGACGGACACAAAACTGAGCAGGAGCGCGGCCGGGTAAGTGAGCGCCGGAGGGGGCCGATGTACGAGCGGACCCCGAACCCGACGTGCGGGACGGGGCTCCGCTGGGAGCAGGGGCACGGGCGCACCTGCGACCCGGGACAGTGGTCGCAGGGGCGTCCGTGACAGCAGCATCATGCTATAGGGGTGTTTTTCAGCTGCAGGGATAGGATGAATGGTTGCAATTAAAGGAAAGATGAATGCGGCCAAGTACAGAGATATCCTGGAGGAAAACCTCTTCCAGAGAGCTCTGGAACTCAGACTGGGCCAAAGGTTCATTTTCCAACGAGACAATGACCCTAAGCACACAGCTAAAATAACAAAGCAGTGGCTTCAGAACAACTCTGTGACCATTCTGGACTGGCCCAGCCAGAGCCCTGACCTAAACCCAATTGAGCATCTCTGGAGAGACTTGAAAATGGCTGTCCACCAACGTTCACCATCCAACCTGAGGGAACTGGAGAGGATCTGCAAGGAAGAATGGCAGAGGAGCCCCAAATCCAGGTGTGAAAAACTTGTTGCATCATTCCCAAGAAGACTCATGGCTGGACTAGCTCAAACGGGTGCCTCTACTCAATACTGAGCAAAGGGTCTGAATACTTATGACCATGCGATATTTCAGTTTTTCTTGTTTAATAAATTTGCAAAAATATCTACATATTTTTGATTTTTTTTTCTTTCAAGATGGGGGGGTGCAGAGTGTACATTAATGAGCCAAAAAATGAACTTTTTGGAACTTACCAAATGGCTGCAATAAAAGAAAGAGTGAAAAATTTAAAGGGGTCTGAATACTTTCCGTACCCACTGTAGGAGGTAAGTGTAGTACTTGGAAGTTTTGGTCATGCTCTTGCAGCCAATATCAGACATTTCAAGCCATTTAACATGTTGCATAGTCTTGCTGGGAGATCCCATAAGCCTTAGGGAAGACAACATGTATGGATATGTTATCCGCCAGGATGGATTCTTAGCCAAATCAGTTGATACTGCCTTTCACATGGATAAGCGGACTCAGAGAATGCAGCCAAAACATTTCCCACACCATAACGCTACCCCCACCAGCTTGTGTTCTTCCATCAGTGGTTGCAGACTTTGTTCCCTGACGCTTCTTGCCTGACGTGCCAACATCCATCTGTTTGATGAAAGCAAAAAAATCTATTTATTAGAGAAGCCAACCCTTTGCCAATCAGTGGAGGTCCTATTCCATTACCACAGTGAAAATTAAAGCCTTTTTTGCTGATGCAACTTTGTTAACAAAGGTGCAGTGACTATTCATGTCCTTCAGAGCCCCATACGTAGTAGGATTTGTTGAACTACTAGCCCCCCTGGTTCATTGTGGCAGTCAGCTGCTCCACTGACAGTCCACCTTTACACACCTTCATAGCCAGCATTTAGTTATCAAACCAATGGCATATGGTGATCCACAATTTTAGTATCACTTATTTACAATCGCACCGTTTGTCCGCCCCTTTTACCTATGACAGCAACGATGTATATGTGTGCAGACAACCTATCACATACCTTATATACCCACCAAGCCAGCTCATGGCATGTGACTTCCTTCATGAGCTTTGCACTGCCAACATTGAAAGCAGATAGTGGTCATAATAATGACTCAACTGTCTGTGTCTTATGTTACCAGCCTACAATCTAATCTAAGGAAAGGAAAAGGTTGGTGAATAGAAAGAATATTAGACGTACAGTAGATGACACAAATCTGAAACTCTCTTAAGCATGCAAGGCTGAAAATATATTATTCATCAAATCAGCACTAGAAGATGTAATATTTGATCAGTCTCAAGTAGAAAACTTGCAGGAAGGTATAGAAACATGCAAACATTAAAGGGGAGTTTGTAGTTCATCTATGATCAAATTTTCCAGTCCTGGAAATAATATCCTTTGATCATGCCATGATCTGTGGGTAAATGGTTAAAGAGTGGAAAAATCCTTCGGTCCCTGCCATGCACGGAGACTGCTCTAGGAATGGAGCTTCTAACTGCTGAAGAGCTGGAAGCCGGAAACCCCCTATGAAGTCTTTTGGCATCGCTGAGGATTCCACCCACCATCAAAAGACCCTGGGCGGTTGTTATGGGGTCAATAAGGGCCTGTTTTTTATACACAAATGCTTAGTTTTGCATTTTACATGTATAACGGCACTAGAGGCGTGTTAAGATGGACCTTCTATTCAATACTGTATATATAGTAAGGTATGGGTACGGGAACACAAGGTTCTCATGCACTGTCGGTTTTGCAGTACGCTTTAGCTTTAGGGTATGTTCACACGGCTTATTTGTGCGCATAATTGCGCGCACATTTCGCCGTGTATTGCGCTTTATACGCGGCAAAATGCACGTCGCAATTACGGTAATTCATAGCTCTCATACAGAGCTATGGATTACTCATCGTCTCCCCGCGCGTACAATAAGATCATATTACCACAAAATAAAAGAAGGACCGGGCGCTCGTCCGTAAAAAATGAATCCTCGTGCGGTGGCAACGTAGGATAAAAGAATGTATTTTTATTCCATTAAAAACACAAATTGCATAACGCGTTTCGTGCTAGCAAGCACTTCCTCAGATGCGATAGTGTTACAAACCAAGTAAAGAAAACAATCACTATTTATATACTTAGCATTTCATGTTAAACCCTATCCCCGAACCAACTACTCCTCAGTTATTAGAGAACAAAAAAGTACAAATCCAGAGCAAATCCAAATTCTACCCTGTACAATCTCAGGGTCATTTCATCAAGACTTTCTCAGATCTAGTAAATAACGAATTCTTACAGATAAAATCTCCTAGTCATTTTTCCAATTTAAGCAGAGGTGAAAAATTAGCTATAAAGTCCCTACAAGAAAACAAAACTATCGTCATTCGACCCGCCGACAAGGGTGGTGGGGTGGTCATCATAGACCACGGTTGGTATCATGAAGAATCTATGCGGATTTTATCTGATTCAATATACTATTCACCCTGTTCTGATGATCCTTTTCCAGGAGTGAAAAATAAGTTTTCAATATTAATTAATGAAGCTTTTATCTATGGGGCTATAGACAAAAAAGAAAAATCTTTTATTCTAATTGAAGAACCGAGCATACCATTTTTATATTTTTTACCTAAAATTCACAAAAACATACAGGCCCCCACCCCCCCCCGGGATACCCCATATATCGGGTATAAACACCCTATAGAGCAACGTGTCACCCATCATCGATTTACATTTACAGAAATACGTTACTAGTTTACATAGTTATTTAAAGGATTCTGGTCAATTAATTCAATTACTCTCAGACTTAAATTGTGACAAATCAACCTAAATTTTCCCCCTCTGTTCAAAAAGATCTCGGATGACCTCCATAGATGGCATGGTCTCCCTCTCTCCCTGGCGGGTAGATGCCACGCAATAAAAATGATTTGTTTTCCAAAACTTTTATACCCCCTTCAAACCCTCCCCTTGCTGCTAAGACACACTGACGTCAACTAACTACAGCCTCCTTTTCCCGCTTTTTTTTGGGGGGGGAAAAGACCCGAATAGCCCTAGCAAATTAATGCTCCCTGTAAGTGTAGTGGCCTAAACCTCCCGAACGTCAGGTTCTATAACCGGGCGTTCTCCCCAGGCATGTCCTGGACTGGATGGAAAACCAGCAGATATTCTAACTTTGACCTAGAAAGAGATCTGACGTGACCATGGCACCCCCCAGGCCCTCCTCCACACTAAATTCTCTAAGATCCCCTTAAGATTAGGAGCTCTCTCCTACTTAAAGACACATCGCGACCTGGAAGCATATCCGCAAACTGCTCCAACTGCCAGGGCAAATGCCCCAGGAAGCTACCCCTGTGGGACCTACTGGAGTTCCCGCAAGGCCGAAATAACCCCATGTTTAAACTGTGGTGGGAGAGGGGAGTGGCTTACGCAGAACACATAATGCACATGAGGAAAAGGTGGCTGACCCCATACAAATTAAAACCAAATTTTCGCTCCCGAGATCCACAAATTCCCAGCAATACAGGTCTCTCTTTCTGTAAGTCCAAACTTCGAACCCATCACAACTCTGTGTCTCTAACAACTTTAACTCCCAAATGCTATGCCACACTACACCCTTTTACCCTTTCTCGCATCTACAGTATCTTAAGGGACTGGACTGGGAGAAGGAAGGCAGATCGCCATTTGATAATGGGGACGCATGTTAGAAGACCCTGATCTACCAGACAAGATCCTATCGGTCTACTAGGGTCCGTAAGAGGGGGATCTGTGAAACTTGGAGGAAACCCAAATTTAAGATCTTGCACAATGCATATTATGGATTTAATCTCCCCCTAACGCGCAACTGTCCAGACAGGCAACAATCTTGCCCCAAATGCCAAACCCCTGACACCAACATGTGGCATGGACTGTGGCAATGCCCCTCAATGCAATCTTTTTGGATCTCTTTATTGACCATGTCCGACTCCACTGGCACATCAAGCTTTTAAAAGCTATGATCTGCTAATCTCCATTACACTAGACCCCCTGACATTGCAAAACCGGGAGCTTAGCACCTGACACTGTTCATTCTCTCCCCAGCATTATCCACATAGCAACTCTGGTGGCCAAACGCTGTCTCCTACTGTACTGGCTAAAACCACAGACCCCTCCCATGTCAGTACTGGTTGACAGTCTGAAACAATATTTGGGGGCGGACAGATTGGAAGCGGAACGCCACAAGGAACAGCGCACTGAGAAATTTTTTAAAAGATGGAAGCCATTTAAACCTCTCGCATTCTCGAAAATGAGATAAAGACCTAATGTCATCCTTCAAGTTCACGAGTTGGGAAAGCGAGGGGGGCTCTGTCGGGTTCCCTGGGCTTCCTTGATCAAAGCTGACCCCACTCCTGGAAAACCCTTTAAACATTGGTGCGCTAATTTCGTTGGGGCCTTCCGCTAATATCCGGTTCATATTCTCCCCCCCTAAAGGATCTATTATTGAGGGAAAGTTCAGACGGGTCCACCAACCTAACCGAACCCACTGACGTACCATTGAAGATGGCATGGTCCAAGTTCCTGAAAAACCCTTTTTAAAAATTAATAAATTTAATAAACTCACCCTTTCATCTGGGCGATGAGATAGCGGTTTCTTAAATAGTCGGACTCATTGGGAGGGTTTTTTTGTTAATTTTTCTTTATTATTTTATGTTTTTTACCTTACCTCTGGTTATTTAAAAAATTTATGTATGACCTGCCGGGCAGTGAACGTTTTCCCTTTTACCCCTCAGGGCAATTTTTTTTAAAAGCTGTTTTCCCCGGGCGGAAACCTATTCGGGCGACTTAACTTAGATGCAACCTTTTTCTTCCCTAAAACCGGAGTCCTTGGCAAATTTTTAGAACCCAGAAGGCTTTCTTCATTAGGGACATCCAGTAGGAAGCAGCAATTTAACTTGGGGAAAATGTCAGCCTGTCAAATATTTTGTCTTGATGTAAATTCTATGTTAAATTTTCAAAATCCAATGAAATATGTCTAAAAAAAAAAAAAAAATTGTGACAAATCCTGTATACGTTACATGGACTTTTACCCCCCCTTTATACCAACTTCCGCACCATTTTTTAAAAAATGCGTTCCCAAAATATTAAACAATGATAGTGACTTTAGAGTTCCACTTAGGGATTTTATAATTAAAGGTTTGGATTTTATCCTTCAAAATAATTTTTTCAAATATAATGGGGTCTTTTACTCAAAACCCAAAAGGGAAAGGGTAAGGGGATGAAGCGCGCCGTCATATGCAAATCTTTTCATGGGGGTCCTCAAATCCGAGTTTATCTATTCTCACCCTTATTTTAAATATGTTCTTCTTTACAAGAGGTACATAGACGACCTCTTTTTTTATTTGGGGCGGGCTCACTTTATTTTTTTTCAATTTTTACTCTACACAATAAAAAAAATCTGGGATATTAATTTCACATCACATTGGGATCCCCCAAAACTAATTTTTTATCTAAAATATTTCCCAAACAAATGGTTCTTTTAAAACTCTACCTTTTTCAAAAAGGTGATGTGAATAGTTACTTCACTTTTTCTATGGACACACAAACCATGGATTACAAATGTACCATACTGGCAGTACAGAAGAGTCCGTAAAAACTGCTCTGATGATGATATATTTAAAAAACAAACGGCTATATTGAGAGCTAGGTTCCTAGAAAAGGGATACCCTCCTGCTTTATTGGACGACGCTGAAAACAAAACAGCTTCTCTGCAGCAAAAAGACTGTCTTATTTCTAAAAAAGATCTAAATAAACAGGCACCCTCCAGACTTAAACAAACAAATGAAACAAGGAGAAAATACTCTTTAATTACCCAGTATAATACAGCCCACACACAAATTAAAAAACTCCAGAAATACTTGTATATAATCCAAAGTGATCCCTACTTACAACAATCATTACCAAAGTACCCGGATTTAATCTTTAAAAGGGCACCAAATTTCAAAAATTTAATTGCCCCTAGCCGAATCCGTGGTCCAAACGAAACTACTTTTAATGATAATATTGTTCCAAGTAGTGGCCCTTGTGACACCAAGTCATGTTTATGCTGTATGTCTATTGCTAGAACTACCTCCTTTCGTTCAACCTCCACTAGTGTTGTTCACAAAATGAAACACACGTTAAATTGTAAAAGTTCCTTCATCATATACTTAATCCAGTGCGATTGCAACTTGCAATATGTTGGTCGTACTACACGTACCTTACATTTACGCCAAAATGGGCACAGCTCCTTTTCAAGAAAGTGATTTTAAATTTTACTGTTGAGGATTTTAAAAAAACTTTCACCAACAGGTCCTTCAAAACAAACTATACCCCTATAGATCTGTATCAGTGATACCAGACGATTCCTTATTACAAAGAGGAAGTATTTTGGATGTTTTCCCCTTTCAAACGGTGAACCCAAGGGGTTAAATGAAGCTGTTGAGCTCGTTTTTTGATCATTTTTATGTTACGTTACTTCATTTTTCTTATTTTGTATAATGTTTTGTTTATACATTTTCACACCACCACTTATTAAACATCGATCTGTAATTTTGTTTCTGATACTTTTCTTTCCATATATTTTATTGGCAATTCGGGTTTTTTTCCCCATACCCTTCGGTTTTTTTTTATTTTATATTGGTCTAATTTTTGTGCCGAGATTGTTTATTGGCTGTTTGCTTTTCTAGTATGTATTGGGCCCACTATTCTCTCCATTTCTCTCGGAGCCCCCTTTGGCAATCATCTAAATGAGAATCTTATAAGGTCCTATCCCGGGACCTTTATCACAGTGCACTGAAAACAAAAGGTGTGACCCCAAATTTCCCCTTTCTTTTTTCCCGTAGGCTTTTGCATAAAAAGCATCGTTAGGTTATGGTTAAGGCGCCTTTTCTTGGAATCACAGTAAGGATTAGATACTCCCTTATTGGTTAATTCCATTTTTCCCTCTCTACATTCACCAATCACCACCTTTGAAATCACTACCTTCCCGATTGGCTAATATGCCTCCCATAGAGTAACATAGAAAGTAAAAGTCCTTCCCTTTTTGGGGAGTTTTAAACCCCCCCCATTATTCTCCCCAATAGTTTTTTCTTATCATAGTCCCCAGTTTTAAATATTCCCAACGATGCTTATAGGCTTCTTTTAAATCCCCCTTTTTAGATTTGCAATCAGGATTGGTTGTGATGAAAATAAATTATAAAGGGTTTTTTTATAAGTATATAAAAAAGTGGGTTGTTTTTTTTATTGGTTTGTAAAACTTCGATCTGAGGAAGTGCTTGCTAGCACGAAACGGTTTTTGCAATTTGTTTTTTTAATGGAATAAAATTTAAAATTCTTTTATCCTACTTTTGCCACTGCAGGGAGGTTAAATTTCTACGACGAGCCCCCGGGGTTCCTTTTTTTATTTTGTGGTTCCATGTTTGGTCCCCTAGGTCTTCCTTTCTAGGAGTGTTGGACTACGTGGCTGCTGTCCTTTTGGGGCTTAATTTTAGCCAACCAGGTTTTTATGAGCGTTGTCCCTTTCTATAAAAAGCACAACCCCATCGGGGTTGGCCCCCTATATTTTTTTTTCTACCTCTGCATTTTTTGATGTACTTTCACATAGACCCCCCCTCTCCATTTTTTTTTTTTTCCCAATAAGTTCTTTTGTACCCGCCGGGGGGGGAATTGAAAATGTCAATTTTTTGGGTGGCGATTACGTCCGCTGACAAGGGCATTTTCTTGGGGCCAAAACCAGAGGGGCCCCCCCTTGCTTTGGGAAATTACCCCACTGTTTAACGTTTAAGGTTTCCCAAAAAAAACCCGGGTTTGTTTTGCCCCGGGTGTACTTATGCCCCGAAATTAACCCGTGTGAAAAAAACCCCTTTAAATTGTGGAAGAATCCAGCAAATTAAGCAGTAGTAGTGATGTGCATGATAAATGCAGAACAGTATTGTCCTAGTAGTATTGTTGGGTAACGTTATATAGATTACATAAAAAAGACAGACTAAATAGTTCCATTTTCCCAACAAATGTCATTACGGTCAGTCAGGTCCATCAGGTGTTTTTATGTTTTTCTTTTTTATGGATTTTGGTCCCAAATCATTAAAAAAAAGTGTGAACCCCGGCCTTTTAAAAGAAAACCTTTGTCACTTTAGATTTCCCACCCCTGTTTGGGGAAAGCACAAGCTAGGTCGACATGCTGTTTCCAGCGCTGTGCCCTTTTTATTCTGAAAGGGATGCTTTTATTTCAGAGATTTAATGCTTAAATCGGGCATTTTTTCAGCCTGCTTGCCAGAAAAAGATTTTCCGTTTTATTATGACCCCCCCCTGGGGGCTAGCTTGCCCCCCTCAAATTTAACCCAAACTTTTGGGTATTTTTCACAGGGGATTTTTAAGTCCATGTGAAAAATACGTTATTAGATGGTGTTTGGATCCTTGTTTGGCCCAAAAAACCAGCCCCAAAACATCCCATTGTGTAGATGCGTGTTTACTTGCGTCTTTTTTGGATGCGTCTTTCGGATCCTTTCCCAAAAAGAATTGGCCCATGTCAACCCTTGTTTCCGGAAAGGGACGTAGCAGGACCCCCCTATTTTTAAACTATAGGGTGTGTTCTGCTGAAAGCTAAAAAAGACCCCAAAACCCCAAAACCTGGGGGTTGGGGAATGGGGTTTTGGACCCGATCAAAGTTGGTTTTTGGTTTCGTTTTTCGGATCCAAAACAGACCCAAAAAAAACAGATCCAAAAACGCTATGGGGAAATACCCTTATTTTGTATGGGGGGTAAAAAACATGTGAAAAAACTTTTCGGGGTGGGTGGGGTTACCCCGGGGGGTGGGTGGGGCTAAACCTGCTTTTTAAAAAGCTGGACTCGGGAATAAGGGAAACAGCGTGGAAACAGCTTGTCTGTAAATGTTTTTTGCTGTCCCTCAGCAAGGGGGGCAAAATTTATGTACAGGGTTCTCTTTAAACATAAACTCAACAGGCCGGATCTGCACCAACTGATGCAGATTTCTGATGTGGATGTTAGTTTTCCGGTTTTCCTGGGGAAAAACCCACATTTGGATCTGAGGGGGTGTGAATGCCCCCCAACAATTGAGTGCCTCCCAGAAATTTCCCTCCCCATAAGTAAATTTTTATACATACATATCAAAATTTATGGCTTTTACGGCATATAAAGTGTATCTGTGTATATATACAAAAAATAAAAAAACACCCCCTCTTACACCCTACATAGAAAAAAAAAAATGCTTGGTCTTTTAGCCCTTTAAAAATATTTATATCTATATGATTAGACAATGAGGCTACCTTCTGTTGCACCTCACAATGGTCCCACCTTGTGATGCGACAGCGGGATGAAATCGGGTTTTGCCATGGGGGGTCGGGAACCAAATTTGGAAACCCTCCAGGGAACTGCCATAATTTTATTTATTTTCCCCCTGCCAAAACAAAATGAAATGCCTATACAGTGAAGGAAAATAATTTTTTGACCCCTTGCTGATTGTGTAGGGTTTGCCCTTTTGAAAAAAAAATCCAGAAAATCACATTGTATAAATTATATCTTGTTTTTGATTTTTTAGTGGGGGAAAAATTTTTGACCCCTTCTGGCAAACAAGATTTAAATTTACTTGGTGACAAAAACCCTTTTTGGCAAGCACCCAGTAAAATTTTTTTTTTGTAGTTGAGGGATGAGGGTTTTGACCCAAAGGGCCCAGGAGGAATTTTGGTCCACTGCTTTTTTTGGCAGTTTCATTTTCTAAATCTTTAAAGATTTTGGGGTCTGTCGCTTTGGCAACTGGGCCCACTTCAACCCCCTCCAAAAGTTTTCTAGGGGTTTAAAAGTTGGGGGGGCCCTGGCTAGGTTTCTCCATGCCCTTTAAAATGTACTTTTTTTTTGGGGCCATTCCTTTGTTGCCTTGGCTGTAGGGTTTTGGGTTATTGTTTTTCGGGAAAGACCCACCCCACGACCCCGAAAAAGTTGCCACCTCCATGCTTGACGTGGGGGCAGTATTTTTTTTGGTCATAGGCAGCTTTTTTTTCTTTTTCCTCCAAAAACCGGCGAGTTGAAAATTCCCAAAGAGTCAATTTTTATTCATCTGAACACGGCCCCTTCCCCCAATCACTCACAGAAAAATTTCCAGGTGTTCAGGGGCAAACTTCAGAGGGGCCCCTGCCATGTCCCTTTTCTTGACCCGGGGGGAAACCTTGCGGGCACTGCGGGGTTTTTAAAATTCTTTATGGATCATGTGTTCCCAAATGGTTTTCTTGGTGGTGTGGTCCCAACTGCCTTGAGATCATTAAAAAGTTCCCCCCGTTTTAGTTTTTTAGTCTGTTCCTAAACCCCCCTAGGGGGCCCCCACAAGGTGAGTTTTTGGGAATTTTTTTTTGGGGTGCTCCAGATGGGTTTGTCGTTGACGGTCATTTTGAAATTTCTTCCTTTTTTTGCAAAATGGCCCCCAAACAGTTGTCTCCTTCCCCCCACCCGTTTTACTTATGGTTTTGAAAAAACCATTTCAGCTTTGTGCGGGTCTTTTGAATTGCCCCCGACACCCCTTAAAAAGCTCTTTAGTCTTCCCCTTTTTTGTAGAGGTTGATTTTGGGGACGATTGATTTTATTTGTGGACATGAGTCTTTTAAAAATGGGGGGGACTTTTTAAGACAGTGCTTTTAAGGGCCAATTTGGGTTTTAAAGGGGGGGGCTTGTAAATGGTTTTGTAGTTCCCAAAAATCTTGAGGTTTTTGGTGGGGGGATAAAAACCTTATTTCTCCAAGCAAAATGCAATGAATTTATAAAATTTTAATCCCATTTTTGTTGTAGCAAATGGCCCCGGGGTCCCTCCCGGGGGAAAGGGTTTTAGCGCCCCCTTGACCACGGGGATGGGGGGCCCGGGGGGCACCCCCTTGTTTTTTAAACAGGGGGGCCCCGCGCCCTGCCCTTTTTTCTGTCCCTTCCCGGCCGACACGCGCGTGCCCCGCCCCCTAGGGCGCTGTTTTGAAAATTTAAAGGGCCATTGCCCCGGGGGGTAATTGGTTTTTGCTGGGCGCTTGCCCCTATTTATTGGTATGGCCCCAAAAACCCCTTCCCCTGCTGGCTTGTTCCCCCGGTGCCCTTAAAAAAAGGGTTTTAGAGTGTTTTTCTTCCCTTGTCGGGGTTCCCGACCTCTCGCTACGTTTCCGGGACTACAAACCCTTTCGCTTTCCCACCCTGACTGCCTGCCGGGTCCCGGGAAAAACGGTTTCCCTCTTTTCCGTTTTGGTCCCTTGTTGAAACCTCGGCCGCCCCCGAAAAATCCGTCGCGTCGGGGGGGTTGCAAAGGGGTTTAGGTCTTCCGCCGCAGAAATTTTCCCACCCCAAATTTTGCGGGGGGGGCTCGGGTTTGAAAACCGGGTTTTTTTATTTGGGATTTTAACTCCCTGGGGGGATCCCCTACCCCGGCCGTTCCCGGGTTTTTCTGGATTTTTTTTAGTTATTTTCTTTTCCCCCAAAAAAATTTTAAAAATTTAAACCCAAAACTTTTAAAAAAAATTGACCCTTTTTTCCATGTCTTTGTCAGGGGGCAAACTTACCCCAATCGGGCAAAGGTTTCAAATAATTATTTCTTTATAAATACACACACGCACACATACGTTTAATTTATACTGAAAATTGTGTTATATGTATAAATTTAAATTTAAAATTTTGTTCCAACTTTTAAACTTTTTTAATTTAAAGAAAAACGTCTTTCAAAATACATCTTTTAAAAGACCCTGGCAAAATATTAAAGATTAAACCCCCATTCTAAAAACCCCGACCCATTGCTTTATATGATATTTAGGGCACAATTGGTCTTCCTGTTGTGGCATCTGCTCATTTGGAAATACACTATAATATTAGTCTGTCTGCTTTTCTTTTCCATGTTACACATTTCCACTTACCTGGTCTGATGTCGAATTGTAATACAAGTACCTGTGCCCACTGCTGAATTATGGGGAAAACAGTCTTTAAAAAAGGGGGTTAAATATGTATTTTTGCCCCTTCCTGGGTTGAAATTTTTAAGAGGAGGCTTTAAAATTTTTTTTTAAAACCCTTTTTAATTTTGTATATTTTTTGAATTCATTTGAAACTAAAACATTATATTTTAAATAAAGTGGGAACCTTTTCTTTCAAAACCTTTTGGGTTTGACCCCCCCTTGTGCAGCAATTAAATTTCATCAAAAAAATTTTTCCCGTAATTTTTTGTTTTGGAAACCTTTCCCCATCGGGGTTGGAAGAATTTTAGCCCATTACTCTGTACAAAACAGTTTGAACTGTTTGTGATTTCCTCCCATGAACTGTTTGCTTCAGGTCCTTCCACAACATTGCCATTGAATTAAGTACAGGACTTTTAACTTGGCCACTCCAAAACCTTTTCTTTATTCTTCTTTAAAACCCTTTCATGGGTTTAATTTAAATTTTTTGTGTTAGAGTTTTTGGGCTTTTTGCATGACCCTTTTTTTCTCTTGGGTCACGGGCAAGGGGTCCTGAAAATTTTCCTGGAATTTTTTTGGTATAATTTTAAAATTCCCTTGTTCCCCCCAAAAGTTTTTGCAATTTAAGGTTTCCAAAACCAAAGATTTTTACCCCCCTGTGGGTTTTACCCGTTTGGGATTTAGGTTTTTTTTTGTTTTTTTTTTTTTTTGGTGGAATGCAATGTTATTTATCTCCAAACATGATGCTCCTTATGTTTAAACAAAAAACTTCCCTTTTATTTCATTTGGGTCCACAAAAAAAAATTGTTCCAAAAAAGCCTTCTGGGCCCGTCCCGGAGATTTTCTAGTAAATTTAGGCAGTTCTTTTTGGAAAAGCAAAAGGAGAGTCCTTGTAATCCTGTCATGCACATCATTGTTTTTCAGTGTCCTCCTTATGGTGGACTTATGAGCATTAATGTGAGAAAGACTGTCTGACTCTTAGACGTTACTTTATGACCTCACAGACCATTATACGCCTTACCCTTTGTGTAATCTTTGTTGGTTGACCACTTTTGGGGAGGGTGATAATAGTAATAATTTCCTCCATTTTTTACCCAATCTGTCTGACAACGGATTTGTGGAGTCTCAACTCTTTAGAAATGGTTTTGTACAAAATTTCCCGCCCGGAAATATGGAAAAAAACTCCCACTTTTGGGATCCTAATACACTTCCCCTAGTGTTTTAAAAAAATAAACTTTTATTAAAAACCTATTTTTTTAAAAAAAACAGGTCCCCCCATTTATCCTGGTTTTCCATAAATAGCTTTAAAAAACCCGACTCTAATGTCACCTTTAAATTATCTGCTTATCCTAAGGATGCTTTCACAAAGCACAGTTTTACATAATAAAAGCTCATAGATAAGTTATATGTAACCGAAAAAGGTACCACTATAAAAAGCAGCTTTACAAGGAATAGCAAAGAAAAAAAATTACAGCATAGCATGAAAAAAAAAAGGTGTTTCTTCGGCCTTTTTAAAAGGGTTTTTCCAAAATGTAATGGGTTTACCTGGGGAAAACCTCCAAAAGGGGTTTATTTTTAAACACTTTTTTTTAAATATATGGATTTTTTTTTTAAAAAAAAGTGAAGGCTGTGAGAGTACAGCATTTCTCAGTCCCCCCTTGGGTTTCCGGCAGTTTAAAATTTAGAAAACGACCAGGACACTGGGCAGGAGTGATCCCGGCCACGCTTGCACTTTTTTATCTATGACCGGGAAAAATGAAGGAGCTTTCAAGGGGCTTTTGGAGGAAAATTTCAGGTATGAGGCTGCTGCTGTTTAGAGAAACCCCTGGTTGTAATGTAATTATTTGAGTAAACATTGCAGACACTCCCCTCTTCCTGGCACTCTGCTCACCCCCCTCCCTCACCCCTGCAGCCATTCAAGATGCTGCATGCTTTGTTTCTATTCTCTCCTGAGCAGATAAGAGGTAAGGAACTCACTGTGTGGCAAAACTCCTTTTAAAGGAGACTTTCAGGTGGTTTATACAGTACTACCCTATATGAGAACAGGATGTGATAGATGGAGAGAAGCTGAGCTTTGTAATAGATAGGATTATATGATTTGGAGCAGAACTTCTGAGTAAAAAGCAAAGAAAATCCTAATAAGACTCATTAAAGGGAAATCATCCAATTTCCTAATATTCGTATATTAAAATTTCGGCCGTTTTACTCTTTTTATAGCAATGCAAATGGTCCCTATATAGAAATAGGTATAAACCACATTTCTTTCCATAGTAATGGCTCACATGGAGTAGGAGAGACTGTATGGACTAAACATGGTATCAGTCATGTGACCTCTTGGCAGGCAGTCAGCATTTTTGTAAGTTGCTAGCAAAGCTAGTGTAGGGACTCGAAAGACAACAAGGACCCTTGATATGGGTTGCGAGCTTGTGTGTTTTGGTCAAAATATAACTAATAATTCATGTTTGAAGTATGTTGTTTTATCCTAAAATACTGGTGAGCGGGAGGTGGCAGTATTTTTTGTTGGACACTTGAAATATGTTGGGCACCCCACTCAATTAAATAGTAGAGGAGTCATCAATTGGTTGTAAGCCAGCCTGGTTTGCCACACGTGACTGTATTATTGGCACCCTTTATTAACCGTATATATCTGCAGTTCTAATACTAGCAATGCATAGCAGGTGTGTGAGTGGTTAATCATCAACATTTTTGCTTTTGTGCTGTCTCCCGTTGTATAATATTGTGGCTTTTCTGCACACTGGTGTGAACTGGTACTTATCCAATGTGCAGTTTTGTTTACTAGACAGTTTCCCCCCTAGTGGATGGCTATGTGAGCAATTGTTCATCAGTGGGCTGCACCTGTTAATTGTCTCCCATGTAGCACTGGGGCTTATATTACCTCCTGCTTGTATTAGTTCTTTGTCCAGCCACTGAACTGTAAGTATGGCCTTGTGTCTGTGTTTTTTCAGTTAGCAACATGGTCACATGACTTCTATGAGGTACGTGAATAGGAATAATGGTGAAATAATTATTATTAATATAGTTATTCCAGCAGATTTCTCATTGTGTCTAGTTACTTGTATAACTGCTGTCTCTCTAGGGAATGCCACGTTGTTAATAAAGTTAAGTGTAAAAAAAGAAGAAAACAAAGCAGAAATATGAGACAGAGGAGAATGTGTGGCATCTTCTCCAAAGACACTGAAAGACATGATAAGACACGGCTGGAGGAGTAATACAGGAGATGTTCTGCTCCTCCATACACTACTGTTACCTGGAGACCAGGGTCACATGACCTATGTGGGTGTCACATGATAAGATGCTGCTGGAGGTAGTCATACTGGAGAAGTTCTGCTCCTCCATACACTACTGTTACCTGGATACCAGGGGCCACATGACTGTTTTTTTCCATACAGTCACACATGGCAACCATTACTATGGACAGAACTGTGGGCTGTACCATTTTTCCCTAAATAGGAGATGGCTGCACTTGTATAAAAGGAGTATGGGAACAGAATTTGAATACATGTATATTAGAAAATTGTATGACTTCCTATTTCACATATAAGTAAAGACATTATAAAGTGAGATTCCTGCTTACCCCACCCACATGCTATGATTGACAGCTTTCCCTGTATCAGTGTGTAAAGAGCAAAGTGTCAGTCACTCTACATGTGAGCAGTATTTTCATCTTTGTTTTCACTCTATCTGCTTTTACTCAGAAACCCTGCTCCAAATCATATAAACCTATATATCCCACAGCTCAGTTTCTCTCCTCTATCATATAACCCTATATATGACAGAGCTCAGCTTCTCTCCCTCTATCATATAACCCTCTATATGACAGAGCTCAGCTACTCTCCTCTATCATATAATCCTATATATCAAAGGCTCGTTCTCTCCTCTTCATAAATCCATATATCAAGAGCTCAATTCTTCTTATCATATAACCCTATAGATCACAGAGCTCAGGGTTCTCTCCTCTATTTATATAATCCCATATATCAAAGAGCTCAGCTTCTCTCCTCTATCATATAACCCTATATATTCACAGAGCTCAACTTCTCTCCTTATCATATTAACCCTTTATATCACAGAGCTCAGCTTCTCTCCTCTATCATATAACCTATAGACACAGAGCTCAGCTTCTCTCCTCTATCGTATAACCCCCATAGATCACAGAGCTCAGCTTTTTCCTCTATCATATAAACCCCATATATCACAGAGCTCAGCTCCTCTCCTCTATCATTTTAACCCTATATATTTACAGAGTTCAGCTTCTCTCCTCTATCTTATAACCCTATATTCACAGATCTCAGCTTCTCTCCTCTATTATATAACCCTATATATCACAGAGCTCAGCTTTTCCATATATCTATAACCCTATTTTATCCAGAGCTTAGCTTCTCTTCTCTATCATATAATCCTATATAAAACAGGCTCGTCCTCTTTCTTTTATAAAAAAACCCCTATATATCACAGAGTAGTTCTCTCCCTCTTTCTTTTAAAAATTTATATATCACAGAGTTTGCTTCTTCCTATTATAAAAAAAAACCCTATTATCACAGAGCTCAGCTTCTCTTCTCTATATAAAATTCCTATTTTTCACGAGCTCAACTTCTCTCATTATTTTAAAAAACTTTTATATATAAAGGGAGCTCAGTTTTTTCCCATTTATCAAAAAACCCCCTAAAAATTTCACAGAGCTCAGCTCCTTTTCCCTCTCTAAAAAAACCCTATATTTCACAAAAAACTCAGCTTCTCTCCTCTATCATATAACCCTAATTTCACAAGCTCGCTTCTTTCCATTTTTTCTTTTAACCCTATATATCACAGGTCGGGCTTTTTCCTCTATCAAATAACCCAAATTATCACAAAAGCTCAGTCCTCTTTTTCTCTCAAAAAACCCTATTTATAAACAGAAAATCAGTTTTCTCTCCTCTATCTTTTAAAACCCCTATATTTTCACAGGTCAGCTTTTTTCCCTTTAATTTCTTTTAAACCCCATAGTTCACAGGCAAAGCTTTCTCCTTACCCATAAACCCTATAAAATCACATCGCCCCAGCTTTTTTCTCCCTATCTTTAAAACCCTTTTTAAAATCCAAAACTCAGCTTCTTCCTCTTTTTTTTTAAAACCCCTATTTATCAAAAAGCTCGCTTCTTTCTCTTTTTTTTTAAAACCCCTTTATATATACAGAACCTAAGCTTCTTTTCCTCTTTTTCAATATCCCTATATACCCCAAAAAGGGGCTCGCTTCTTTTCTCTATCACACCCTTGCCCCCAGAAGAGCAGCATAAACCTTGCCCGGACCCTTTTTAAAGGGCCCAAAAAAAAAATATGTTTTTGGGAAATTAAAGAGGTTAAATACAAGTAAACCCGGGCCTGCTACAGTGATAGGTCTTGTGCATGCCAGGTAAAAAAGTTTTTGCATGCAAGCAATAAAAAGGGAAACCTCGCCCAATCAGTAAGCTTTTGGGGGGGGGGCCCCAAAGGGTTTCCCAAAGGAGTGGGGAGGTCCCCCCACTGATCGGATATTGATAGCCTGTTCTTTGCTTTGGCCATCAATATTATAGTCCTTGAAAACCTCTTTAACCCTGTTTTTTTCTTTTATATTTCAATTTGACAATCTAGCAAAAAATGATTTTCAATAGAAAAAAAAATTTAAGCCCAATGTATTCAAATGGAAAAAAAAATTTTTTGGGTTTTTTACCCGGGGGGCCCATTTATTGACCTGCCTAAAAAGATATTTCTAAGCAAGGAATGTTTTGTAATGTGTGTTAATGGTCAGTTTCTAAGGAACAACCATTCCTTTCCAAGATTCCCCAGAAAAAATTTTATGCCCTTTTAGAAATGTAAATTTCTCAAAAATTTGGGTTTCCCTTTGGGATTTTCACCCGGGGATCTGGGGGGGGAAATCATTATTATGAAATTTCCCAGATTTAAAATCTAAGGGTCCAGAACATAGTAAAGATCGTGTTCACTCCTGCTACTAACCTCTCATCTCCTTCTGCCAAAATTACCCGGTTTTAAATCGGGACTAAATAAAAACAAATGGAAGCACGGGGCAAATGACACGTTTGTCATGTGTGCAGCCAGCCTCTGTCTGTTACCTCGCAAGGACAAGTAAGCTGGTCTCATCCTGAATTGTTCATCCTGTTAAAACAACTTGTTTTCCTATCATGTAAAAAAAAAAAAACATTTTTTAAAAAAGGGGCAAAATTTTGGGGTGAGTAGGGTGGGTAACCACCCGGGGCGCCACTCTCCTTAAGAGGTTGGCGGGAGAGGGCATAGTCAGGACCTGTACGGTGGGGGAACCCCAGCCGTGGGGAGTGGGAAGGGAGAGATGGTTTTATTACCCGGGCCTGCCTTCTCAATAATTGTATATACAATGGTCAATGAGCACTGTATACAGTGGGGGCCAAAAGTATTTTGGGACCCCCGCTTTTTCTGTAAATAATACTCGTTTTTTTTGGTAATTTTTATTTCATTTAATTTGTCCCTTTAAAGGGGAAAAAAACCCCAAAAACAATTGTCAAAGGGCCCAAAATTTGGTTTTAAATTTCCCCACCAAACATAAAAAAAAGGGGGGGGACAAAAGTATTTGGGAAAGTTTGAAAAAATCATGTGATGCTTCTCTAATTTGTGTAATTAAACAGCACCTGTTTTTTTACCTTTTGGCACCTAAAAAGGTGGTTTGGGAATAAAATAAATCCCACTTTTCAGCCCGTTGACAGGGTTTTAAAATTGACTCCCAAACCCCTTTTTCCTGGGGTCCTTGTGTGAAACCCCATTGAGCATGGAAAAAAAGAAAGAAAAACCAAAAAACTTTTCTGGGACCTGAAAAATCCCAAAATTTTGAGGAAACCTGGGGCAAATTTAAGGCTAAAAAGTCCATCTCCAAAAAAACCTTTAAAAGTTCCCGTGTTTTAAACCTTTCACAGTGTCATCCAGAAGTTTAAAGGCCCCTGGCACTTGGGCTAACCTCCCTAGATGTAAAAACCCCTGGCATGTGGCTAAAACCCCCTAGATGGGGGGCAGAAACGAAAAAAAATTTACAAGGGTTTTTAAAGAAAAAATTGTGCGGATGGTGGGTAAAAAACCTCGGAAATAACATTTCCCCCCAAAAAAAAGTGCCCCGCAGTCCCAGGGGACAACAGTGTTCATCCCCTTCTATCCGTCGGGTCTGAATGAAAAAGGGAAGAGGGAGGAAACCGGGAAGACCCCACTTCCCCCCCGAGACATAAAAAAGCCAGGCGGGATTTGCCCAAATTCCCTGAGAAAGCCTAAAACTTTTGGAAGATGTTCTCTGGTCGAGAGACAAAAGTAGAGCTTTTTGGGAAAAGGCACAACATAGAGTTTACGGAAAAAAAAAAAAGGAGGCATCCAAAAAAAGAACACGGGGCCCTACATTCCAAAAAGGCGGGGGGTTCCCTGATTTTTGGGGGTTCTTTGTTGCCTCTGGACTGGACTGCTTGACCGTGTGCAGGGGGAAGAAGCTGAAGACTACCCAACAAATTTTGCGCAAATGTAGGGGCCCATGTGAGAAAACTGGGCTCCCTAGAGGGGCATGGGTCATCCACAGGGGCAATGACCCCAAAAAACACTTCAAAAAGCACTAGAAAATGGTTTGTTTGAAAGCACTGGGGGACTTCTAAAATGGCAGCAAAAGAGTCCCAAAATGAATCCCATAAACACCGTGGAAGATCTCACAATGGCGTTTGGAGAAGGGCCCTTCAAATCTCGGGACCTGAGCTTTGCCAAAAAAAGGATGGCTAAAATTCCAGAGAGCTTTTAAAGAAACCATTGGGTTACCTGAAACGGTTTTTTCGCATTTATTGGGCTAAAGGTTGTGTCCCAAGTATTGGGTTGGGGTCCCAAATCTTTTGTCCGGCCCTTTTTTTGGAGTTTTTGTGTGAAAGTCAATGATTTGATTTTTGTTTCATTCCTTTTTTTTTTTTCTTTCAAGCAGAATTTGTGTTTTGAATCATTTCTGGAAAAAATTGAGCATTATCTGACAAAATTTGCAGGCGTGCAATACTTTTGGCCCCTTTTTAAATATGCGGGAAGCATTTAGGTTAGGAAAAAAAGCCCCCCAAAAAAGGTCTTTATACCCATGGTCAGAAAGAAAAATAACAAAAATTAAAAAAAAAACAAAAAAAAAAATGGTTTTTTTTTTTAAACTCAAACCCACACTTTTATATACCTACTGTGGCAAGGACCATGTGCAGTTGAAGTCTCCCCATGGGTAAATTTCAGGGGATCCGCTACAACGGCACGAAGTCGGGGTTCGGTGGGGGAAGGAGGCTTGTTGGTGTCAGAACAATAGGTTACTACAAGGTACAGAATGGCTGCCTTGCGCCAGGTATGGGCTCCTTTCGGGGAGGCGTAGGTTGGGTGGGAGGCCATCCCCCTTTCCGGGTCGGGTTTTGGGCCAGTTTGGATGGCTATAAAAAGCGTCTCTCCCAGGGATCGGGGGCGTGGCGCTACCCCGGGGTTTGTGGGAGCAGGGGTTTAAGGAGAGCTCTGGGCCCCCGAGGTACACGAAAGCCGGGTTACCAGTTTTAAGCACTGTTAAATTTTTAGTTGCTGTGCAATAGGCACAGAACAAACAAGAGGGGGCCTGTGTGGAATTAGTGGCCAACGGCCCAGGATTTATTTTTATGTGTTTGTTTTTTTTTCATGTAAATTGTGCCCTTTTAAAAAAGCTGGCGTGCCATTTAAAATTTTCCCCTTTTTTGGGAGATTTTGTACCATATCTCCTCCAAGGACAGCGGCCCAAAAAGCAAAGCGAGAAACCCCCGGGCGGGCCAAGAGGCGTCTCAGTGCTAAGCACAGCTTAACTACATTAAAAAACCGTATTGAAAACTGACACAATTTTTAAAATTTATTTTAGGGCCACTTTTGCTGTTAAAAATATAAGTTTAACATTTTCTTTATATGAAAAAAAAAAATGATGTAAAAAAAGAAAAAACAAATTAAGCCTTACATTCACGAACAAGGGAAAAAAAAATATGTGAATAACCAAGTGGAGAAAGCATTATGCGTTTAAACCGCCTGGGCGGAAAATGGGGGGCCCCCGTCTGGAAGAGGGGTAAAAGGGCTCGGTCAGGACCGGTTTTGGGGATGCCATGTGTCATGGCATGGTGCAACAGGCCAGGTTCACAGAGCGTCTTTTTGACCGCTTTATCTGATTACGTGTCAAGATGCGCTAAAAAATTACATTAAAGGGGTTGTGTCACTACAAGGATTGCTTTTTATGTTAAAGATCTTGCAAAAACAAGTCACTTTGTAATATGTGTCCATTAACAGTGTTCTACCTATTCCTAGATATCCCCTCTTGTATGGGCTGCATCAGCTCCTCAGGTCGCTATAGCTACAGACCTGTTCAATCTCTCATGATAGGCTGCCAGCGCTGGTCGATATAGCCACAGACCTGGTTTCTACTGTAGCCTAGTAGAAGCCAGTAAACACGCCCCTGAATTCAAAATGAAACCAAGAAAACAGAACTGAGGTAAGATGAATCGATTTAGTGAGACAACCCCTTTAAGATCCCAATGACTTAAATTGACTTGGCTTTTTTGCACACTGTTTGTGGTGTTGCGTGCTGCACAAAAAAAAGGGATTGCAGGACCATTATGAGCGCATAAACACACCAAAAAATGGGTCACGTACAATTAAGTTCCCATTACTGTGAAAAACGTATGAAAATAATCACTAAAAGACACATCAAAGAAAGCACGTTAAAAAGGCAATGCTTGCCAATGCAGTTTCTACAAACACTTTCTTCTGCAAAAAAAATCTGTTGTGCAAATATAGCCTACACCTCAAGCTATATTCACGCAACTTATTTTTTGGCAGTGAAAAAAATACTTAATTCACTGAAGAAATGCACATTAATAAGCATGTTTTGTCTTGCATTTTTTATGCGTGCTTTCTTCATTTTGAAGTGCCTTTTGGTCTGTTTTTTTTGCTGATTTTAATGTTTTTTTGAAGGTCAGGGGACTTCATTGCAATTAATGTGCTAACAATGGTCCTGCACTCCCGTTTTTTTGTTCAGCATGTAATGCGATAAACGGAACTTAAAGAAGTGCAGCTGTGTGCATAATGCACACTTATTCCCATTTAAGTCAATCGGACCTTAAAGGGGTTGTCTGGGACTCACAAAAGCTTGTTGGTTAACCGTGAGGCTTCAGTTCCATCTGGGTGGCCGGCCCGTACATCCTGACTGCATAGTGAACGTTCATTTGTCACGTGCTATATGCAGCAAATCACAGGCCAGTGGACTAACGAGTTTTTGTAAGTCCTGGAAAACCCCTTTAATGTCACGGTTTTTCCACACATTTTGATACAGAATCACAAACAAATGTGAATTTTTAGCATTAAACTGTGCACAAAAAGATGCTGTGTGAACTACACTTTATACTGAAATCTTCGGATCCATTTGAAAAAATAACAGACTACTGGCTATAACAGGATGCCCAAAAGTGGTGTGAACAGAGCAAAACATTTCTTATATCAATTTTTTTGTTTTAAAGGTTTCACACGTGTTTTTCTGAAAAAATGTAACTGCAGTCTCTGATGCCAAATCAAGGAGTGGGTTTAACACTTACCAACATTTGACCTATAGCATAACGCTCAACTTTTTGAATACTCAAAAGGGGGCTTTCTGAGCCTCATGTATGAAAACTGTCTTGGTCTAAGACTTTCTTTGTTGCAACCAATCAGAGCTCCCCTTTCATTTCATACAGTGCTCTAAAATAATTAAAGGGGCGCTCTGATTGGTTGCTATGGGCAACAAAAAAGTCTTAGACCAAGACAGTTTTCATACATGTCATTAATGTTTATAGGAAAAAAAGTTTTTTACATTCATATTTTGAACCTTCAATCATTTTCCATTTACAAATTAGTATAACATTTTCCAAATATGGAAAGTTTTATGGTCCAAATTGCACCAAATGATTAAACAAGATGTAGTTTGTTGCCTAGTATGCATGCAGGAACCATGCTTTTTGGGGCAATATAGAAAGTTTATTGATGCAAGTTTATTTATCAAGTCAAAAAGAGGGACATTTAGGGAGTAAAGAGGGACAAGGGGTTTTAGGTGAAAAATGCAGACTGTCCCTCCAAAAGAGGGAAACATGGGGGTTGTTATAATATATTTTAAAATTTTTTGGTAAGGATATATGGAGTGAACCTACTCCATATACAGTACATTGCCTTTATCATCCGGGACCAGAGATAACTCCAGCCCCAGACATTTAACTAGTTAGATGCCATGATCAACACTACCCCTGTGTTTGGAGAAATAACAAAAAGGAGAGGAGCACTCCCTACTGCCTCCTGATCGAACCTCCACAATGAAATGCGGGTTTTTGACCTTTTTTCCCCGGCAGGGGGGGTCCTATTACCCCCCAATTATTCATCAAGCAGGGTCTAATTGAGACCAAAATTTAAACCCTTTTTTGTGCAATGTTTTTGTATTGCCAATATGTAAAATCACCCCCTAAGGGGCCCAATCCTTAGGGGACAAAAAAATTTAAGTAAAAAATGTTAAAAGCTTTCAAAATATAAAAGATTTTTTTTTTTTTTTTTTTTTTTTAAAGTAAAAAAAAAATTCTTTCCCCCCTTTTAGAAATAAAAAAGAAAACCAGTAAAGAAAGAAACGGGTTGGACACGTGTCTGAAAAAGTCAGATGAACTAAAGGTTCCCTTTTTACCAATTTTAGTGAATGCATTAGAAAAAAAAAACATTATCCAGTACCAAATTTGTGTTTTTTGCCTTCCCAAGAAAATAGGAATTAGAATTGATGAAAAAGTTGCATGTATCCTAAAATGGCACTAATAAAAATTTCACTTCACCGGGTCCTTTAAAAGGAAAAATAAAAAAAAAAATTTTGGGTCTTGAATATGGTAACACAAAGCAAATTAAAAATATAAAAAGCTTAGGTAAAACATAACAAAAACTATGTATATATTTGGTATGATTGGAATTACATTGACCCTCAGGATAAAGACAACATCTCATTATACTGCACAGCGAACTCCATAAAAAAGGAATGGAGCAAATGCTTCACCATACAAAAAAAGCCATCATATTGTAATGGAGACCAGAAAATAAAAAAAGGTTTTGCTCTTAGAAGGTGAGGAATAAATATCAACAATGATGTAGACAATTATTTCTGTGACAGGTAGGGGATAAAAGGAAAGGGAAATGTAAAAGAAATACATACTTTTTCTTCTTGCTGGATCCACTTCTAGCCTTGGCTAAAAAACTGCATCAAAACCTGTACTGTACCCCAAAAATAAAAAAGTTTTGGGGATAAAAACTTTTATTCATACTGTCGATTGTACCCCATATCTATTTTAAAATGGGGGTTTTCAGCACCAAGTTACAAAAATGGGGCATCAATTTATAGAAGCATCCCATGTTTATCGCATTATTTGCATGATAGCTGATTTTTTCTGCTATTTTGCAAACCCAAAAACATTGCAGCAAGATGTTTATTGTCAGTCTGTTAGGCAAGCGCTAGGTATGGTGAGTTTTATGTGGTTTCCTCACAGAATTTAATAAGCTTTTTAATGTACTGTAAAAACCCCAGCACTAAAAAAAAAACAAACATTCAAAAAAAAAACACACACTATAAATACCAAAAAAGGTTAAAATTTTAAAAACCCTCATGAGATTTTTTTTTTGGGTTTTAAACCAAAAAAAGTAACCCCCTTTTAAAAGGTCCCAATGGGTTTTTTCCCTTTTTCAGAATAAATACTTGTCGTAAATAACTCTCTGGGTTTTAGGGCATTAAAAAACAAAAGAAAAATTTTATTATTTTTTTTTAATTTTTCCCCCAAGATTAAAGACCAAAATTTCTTAAAAACCCCAGAGCGCTTAGTGTTTTTGGGTTTTTTTTTTCTTTACTTTTTTATAATTTTGTAATAAAAATTTGGGGCAGAGGTTTTTTGGAAAAAAACCCTTTAAAAAAACATCTCAAGTAACTGCAACCTTAAAAATATGACAATATATGTTTTGTACATGGAGATCTCCTTTCACGCACTATTTTTCACTAGTTACCCAAAACCCAATTTACCTCAGTAAACTACAACAAAAAAATTATTTTATATATAAAAATTTAAAAATATATATATATAAATATATATATATATATAAATTTGCTGCTTTTTTTAAGAAAGGTATGCAGATGCTTTAAAGGGTAAAATTTTTTGATGCTTTTTGGATGCGTTTTTTCCCGGCGGGAAATGTACAGCTTTAATTGCTATTCCTTTTAAAAAAAAAAACCAAAAACCAAAAAACACATCAACAACCACCAGAAAAAACACACTGTGTGAAAGCACCCTTATGATTGTTTAGGGTTTTAATGCCCAAATTTAAATCAAAAAGTTTTGTTGAAATCTCAAGTAATTTTTAAAAAAATTTTCAAAATTAAAAACCAAACAGATTTTTTTTAAAATTTAAAGTTTTTTAAAACGTTTATGTTTTCTAAACAAAAATTTATTAAAATTTTCCATTTACAAGTAAAACAAGTGGAAATTTTATGGCAATTTTTTTAAAAAAGTTTTCAAAAAAAATTTTTTTTTGTGTTAGGGTGTATTTATATATAGAGTTGGAGACAGAGAGAGACAGAGAGAGAGAAGGGAAAGTTATATTTTTTCAAACTCCTTAAGGAAAATGTATATTGAATTTTATAGTCTTACTTGCATTGTGTAATGTAATGAACAAGATGAGGGCCAAAAATTTAGAAACTTTTATATTTCCCAAAAATGACTTCTTTGGGATTTATTTTGTAAAATTAAAAATTTAAATTAAAGGTTTTATAAAAAAAATACAGAATAATTAGACATAAAATTTCCCTTAAAGATCATATGAACAAAGGTTCAAATAGTTGCATGTGGCCCCTCTCCCTTGACATAAATGGGTTATTGTGAAATTCCCTGGTGATCACATAAAATAATAAGCAATAGATAAGCCAGCAGTAAATGGGTGCGAGGAGCTTCGTACGCTGGGGACAATAGAAATTTTTCATTTTTAGAATTTAAACTGAATTGTGGGCGTAAGTAAGAAACGGAGCCATTTAAGGGTTTATCTATTTATTTGTATAGCGCTGAGCATTCTGTAAAACTGGGGAAGGGAACAATCAAAAATGTAACATTTACTCTTGTCGCTGATACTTGCTTAGAAACATATCACCCCAACAAAACACAGACTGAGAAACAATTTTTTACAGTACGGTGCCCAAAACTTTTCGGGGGCGGGTGGGGGGTTGCAGGCAATCAAACCACAGAAGCGTTCAGTCTGAGTGGGTGTTTTGTGTGATGGGGTTGAGTTTACATGATTTTGGGGCTCGGGGGCATCTATTTTAGAATAAGGGATGGGGGATGTTTGACTTTCCATTTGGACTTTTGTGTGTGGGAGGAAATTTGGTTTTAAAAGGGGTTGTTTTTATTGTATATTATGACCCATGGGTGGGTTGCCCTCAGAGGGTTTACACAGGACTGTGTGCACCTAGAAATGGATGAAATAAAATGCTAGGGGAAAAAAATGGGGATTAAACCCCTCCTCTAACAGCTGCTCAAATTAAAAATTTAGAAATTTTCTCATTTAAACTGCCTGAAATAAATTTGGTAAAAAACGGGTTACCCATGTTCAAAACGGTTTAAAAAAGGGGGCCGGGATTTCGGTCCTTTAATTACGTGCCGAAGTGCGCCAATTAGGGGCCAAAAAAACGGCCCCCTCATTTCGGAAATTCACAGTTTCTTTTGGAAAAACTTTTGGATTACTTTCTCCTCTCCCCGCCCGGCAAATCCGCCGGGCGGGGAATAATTCCCCCCGTCACTTTCTAGCGGCGTATACGCGCCACTACAGGGGTTTTTCAGGGGCCGGCAAAGGTGCCCCCCCCACTCCCCTCCCCCCGCCCCCCCGGGCCCCCCCCGCCCACACGGCTTTAATTGCGGGGCGTTAATTACCCCCTTTCAAATACACCGTGTGAACATACCCTTTTAAAGGTTTAAAATTACAGTAAAAAGAAAGGGGGATCAATTAAATGTAAAAAAGGGAAAAATAAAATTCTAAGCAAAAAAAACTTTTCAGTAAGGCTAGGGTTTTTTAAGGGGTTTTTTTTAAAAAGGCGGATTTTAGTTTTTCGGAATCTTCAAAAATCCGACTAAAAAAACCCTCCCTATAATAAAAAAAAATCCGAGCTGTAGTCTACACCGCACAGATTTTCTGCGGTTGGATTTAACCTTGGGTTTTGAAAAAAATTTAGATAATGATACTGTTGTATTGAATGGGGCGCCCAAAAACCACCACAAAAAGCCGCAAAAAAAAATGGGGAAAAAACCCCCCAAAGACATTTTTTAAAATACGGGTAGGTTTCCCTTATTAAAATTTCCAAAACCCAGAAATTTTATCCCTGCCGTGTGGAACCCCCAAAACAGTTTTTTTTTCACATAAAACTCTGCCTTTTTTAAAGCTAATCTCACCTTTGGGGCCCAAAATTTTGCATAAAATTTATGATAAATAAAGATAAAAGGATTTTATATACTATGGCCCAATCTACTATTGTGTTTGTTCCTGAAAAGTGTTGTTAAATTCAGCAAAAAATGGGGAAGCTTTGGCACAGCATGTCACAGTGTACTACAGACATTTATTATGGACAATTTAGACATTTTTTGTAACCTCTTTTTACCGGGGCATTTGGGGTTTAAAGGCCCCCAAATTTCCATGGATTCTGGGGAAAAAGGGGGTTGGGCTTTTTTAGGACATTCGACACCAAAATGCGGCAAAATTCTGGCATAGAAAGTAAAGCAATTAATAATTGGTCTAAAAAAGCTAGACAAGCCTAAAGATGCAACAAATTTGTCAAAAAAAAAAAATGAGCAACTTGAAAAATCGGGTTTTTTAAAACAGTCTAAAGGGTTTCGATGGGCTTTAAATTTTAGCCAGCAATAGTTAAAAAAAGGCCACAATTTATGTCCCTGGAGAATGACAACAAGAAATTTCTGCTATCCAAGGGGGTTTTAAAGCCCAGTCAATGTTGTAAAAACTTGAAGTTGGGGACAAAATTTAAAAATTTTAAACCCTTTAAAATGATGTTCCTTTTTGCATTTGAATAGTGAAATTCTTGCTTGCAAAGGGCCTTTGGTTTCAATGCAGGGGCGTCGGGTAGGGTTTTTTATTCGAGGTTTGGGCCCCAAAAAAAACAAACCCTGTGCCCCGAGTCCCCCTGGGCTCCAGGCCCCCTGCGGGGGGGCCCGGAGGGACCGACTGGCCCTGCCCGCAAAATGTGCGTCCGCTGGACGCAAAAAACAGCCGCGGGGGTTTTGCGGGGCATGAGCGAGGGGCCCCTTTCCCCGGGAGACAGTGTTTGGACCCCGCAGGTCCCACAACCCAGAGGGGGCCGGGGTTTCCCCACTGGCTGGGACCCGCCCCCGGCCCCGTTTCCCTTTAGCCGGGGAGCGCGCGATGACGGTTTTCCCTCACGCCGCTGCCTGTCCCCCGGGCGCACCCCGCGGGCTTTGGGCCGTGCGCCCGAAAGGAAACTGCCGGGGGAGGGGCGGGCTAAGAGGGCGAAAAAAGCCGCTCCGCCGGAAGTTAAGGTTTATATGGGAAAGTTGTTGTTTTTAAAGCGTTTTCCGCCTCCGGCCCCTAAATGCCTCCTGTGGCCCTCTAAAACCCCCGTCTGTGGCCCCCCAAAAACTGCCGTGGCCCCCAAAATCCCTGCCTTTCCCCTATAAAAGCCTGCCTGTGGCCCCCCCCTTTCCCCTGTCTGGGCCCCCATATCCCTGCCTTGGGGGCCCCCTAACCCTGCCTGTGGCCCCCAAAATCCCCGCCTGTGGCCCCCATAATGCCTGCCGTGGCCCCCCTACCACTGTCTGTGGCCCCCATATCCCTGCCTGTGGCCCCCATACCCTGCCCGTGCCCCCATAAGGGGTGCCTTTCCCCTATAAGCCTTTCCTGTCCCCCCCTAACTGCCTGTGGCCCCCCTATACTGCCCGTTTGGCCCCCCCTAAACCCCGTCTGTCCCCCAAATGCCTGCCTGTTTGGGCCCCCTTTAAACCCCCCCGTGGCCCCCATAAACCCGCTTGTGGGCCCCCCTTTCGGCCCGTGGCCCCAAAAATGCCTGAAATGTGGCCCCCCTATTCTTGTGGGCCCCCCTATGCGCCCTTTTTGGGCCCCATAATTTCCCCCCTGGGCCCCTATAAATGCCTGCCTTTGGGGCCCCATATCCCTGGGCCCGTGGCCCTTTAAAAAATGCCTTTTTGGCCCCCATACGCCGGGCCTTTTGGCCCCCCCTACGCCTGCCGGGGGCCCCCCCATTTCCCCGTTTTTGGCCCCCATATGCCCCGCCTTGCCCCCATTTTTTTACCTGCCCGTCCCCCATATACCTGCCTGTTGGCCCCCCCTAAACTGCCTGTGGTTCCCCCCTATAATGCCGGGGGCCCCCAAAATACGCCTCATGCCCCCCTTTTACTGCCTCAGTTCCCCTTTATACTGCCTCATTTCCCCTAATACCTTCTTTGGCCCCTTATACTTTCCTCAGTTTTCCCCCCTAAACTGGGTGTTGGGCCCCCTATTTCTGCCTGTGGCCCCAAAATTTCTGCCTCAGTGCCCCCATATACTTCCCTTTGGCCCCATATACCTGCCTGTGGGGGGCCCATATAAAATGCCCCATGCCCCCATATACTCCCAGTGCCCTTTTTTAAAAAACCCGCCGTTTCCCCCCTATACTGCCTGGCCCCCTATAAACTGCCCGTTTCCCCCCTAAACCTTTCCTGTGGCCCCATATATGCTTAGTGCCCCCATATACCTAACTGAAAGGGGGGTGTATACCCCATAATTAAGGAGTTGCTGGGAAAAGGAAGGATTCTAAATTTTTTGTTCCAAAAACCCAGGGACGAGTCTTTTTCCTGGGGGCAATCAATGAAGGTGAGAACCGGATTTTAGAAGAAAAGGGGAAAAAGGAAAAGACCATATCCAAAATAAGTCTCCGGTGAGTTTACTAAATTTAACTGCAGTGTAATTTACTTATATTTCTTCGAAATCTACAAATTTTTATTGGTTTTTTCAAAAAAAATACCCAAAAATTTAGTTTAAAACAAAAAATTTTTCTTATAGGGTCGCTTTTTATTTTTTATAAAAAACGCTTAGCGCCTTCATTGCCATGTTTAAAAGGTTTTTTTTCTGTTATTCAAGCCTCGGCTCTTTTCTGCGATTTTGCAGTCATTTTATGTGCCGTCGGCGCCCGCTGAGAATGCGCCGGGTGACCCGCGGCAAAAAACCTGGTTATGTATTTATTTAACTTTTTTTTTCCTCCCCGCAAATAAAAATGCACGGGCATTTTTCCGGTTTTTGCATGCCGGACCTTTTTAGGGTTTTTAACACCTTTTTAACATTTTTTTTTGTTTTTTTTTTTTTGTTTTTTTTTTGGGCGTTTGCAACAGGGCTCTTTGGTAGTCAAAGGGGCTAATGGGTTATAATAAAAGGGTTTTTTTTTGCCCTTTCTAAAAAAAGTGGTTGTGATTTACGAATTTGTTACTGTTGGGCCTGTCTCTTTAAACAGATGCGGGGAACTGCACCTGGGAATTTTCCTGGACCCCGTCCTCTAAACCCTTTCCCGCCCTGTTTTTTCCATCAAATTAAAAGGGAAAAGGGGGGGAGTTATATTTTTTGCTTTCATCTTGGGTTTATTTTTTCCTTGATGTTCCCTATTTTTGTTACAACTGCAATTTTTTTTTTGATTTTAAAACCCCGTATCAAAGGGGGGAAAAAGCGTTTTGGGAAAATTTTGGGAAACTTTATGGTTAAATTTAAACATCTTCCTAGACGCAACATCAATTCATAAATATTATTGAACAAACCCAAAAGATATTGTCTGTTGTATTGTTTTTTTATCACAAACACTTTTTTTGTTTGTGGGACTCCCTTTTTTGGGGTTTTGTGTTTTTCTTTTTTTTTATTTTTGTAGCAAGGGGCAGGGTTAGTTTTTGGTTCCATTTTTGGGGGCGCCCCTTATTGGGGCGATTTCCCCATTTTTGAGGCGACAGGTCTTTGATAGGGTATAAATTTTAGGGTTTTTTTTCGTTTTTTTTTCTCAATTCTTTTTTTATTTTTATTAAAGTTATGTTTTTGTATCTTTATTCTAGGGGGTTATTCCCCGAGTTGTTTTGAAATTTTAAAAACAACAGTATCTACCACTATCTGGTCACTGTAAAGGCGGGTGGTTATATTTTAATCAGAATTTTGGGGACAGCTGATGGTCACAAAGGGGGGGGGTCGCGCTTGGTCAGGGTTTGGCAGGGGGTTTTTTTGAGCCTTAAGTAGTAATAGTTTTGGGGCTTGGGTTTTTTAAAGGGGGGTGTTTTTTTGTCACCCAAACACTTGGGCTGGTAGATTTTTCTCCATGTATCGGGGTTGTTTTTTGTTTTTTTTGGGGTGTTTAGGGGGGTATTTCATATGAAGGGTTTAGAATTCTGGGAAAAAATAAATTTTTTCATTGGTTTATTTTTATGTACGTGGGCTGGGTGAGGGATGGACGGGATCTGTGTTGGGAAAGTGCAGAAAATTAGTGACAGGAACAAAAAGGTTTTTCTCCCCCGTAAAAAAAAATCCCGGAGTTTTACAATTTAGGGGGTGAAAAAGTCCCTGTTAAAACCCCGCCCTACCCCCGAAAAACACAAAGGGCCCCATCCCCCCGGGGTTTTAGGACCCTAGCAACGCCCCTGGTGCAATGCCTCCAATTCTGGCCAGTGGTGATATCTATCGTGATATGAAGTTTTCTAGAGTGGTTAAGGAACAGTCTGGGACTTGCCTAAAAGTGTAGCTAAAGGCACCTGTGCCCCAGCACAAAACATTAGTTTGAACCCACTTCCCCCGGTAAATGGTTCTGCTTCCCTAGAAATAGGCAGTGCCACCACAGGAGAAATTAGGCAGTACACAGTGCATTGCCAAGAAGCAAGTCAAATAAACAGGAAAAATACAGGTTGTTCCTCAGATTTCTTATGAGTATTACACAGCATATTTTTTCCAAGGAAAATATACACTGTGTAAATCTACCCTAAGAGGGTAATCTCTCATTAAGGTACATGCAATTTTTTATTCCAAAGCAAAGAACGGATTTAGAATGAAAAGATTCATGGGCAGAACTACTTAGGCTGGCATTTCACAAGAAATAAGCCCATAGGTTTAGAATTTGACAAAAAGGCACACAACTTATTTGTTTCATTCATGGTTGTCCATGCACCACAATCTGTCCCAGCTACAAACTTTTTGGCATAAATTATAGTAAATATCCCATGCTGCAGGAAACCACTAGAAAATTGGTGCCCACAGTAACCAAGCTGTAGAGCAAAATGCACACTATACAACAAAAAAAAAAAACACAGGTATGCAAACATTGAATTTATAAAACATTTTAAACTGCATTACCGCTATCTTTTCTATATGTATAAAACAGAGGTTTTTAATGCACACTTTGATCAAACTGTGTATGCCCACCTACTACAAAGTAACCTCATCACATGTATCCTTCATTATAATGCATTTTCTGCTTGGACTTAAAAACTGCAGCAAAAACCTGAATGTTGAAAACTACCCTAAAGAATTGTCCAGGTGTAGAAAAATGTGTGTACAGCAATAATAATAATAATAATAATAATAATAATCTTTATTTATATAGCGCCAACATATTCCGCAGCACTTTACAATTTGGACGGTGTGGGTACAGACAAAATAAATACATTGAACAATGAAAAGCTACTTACAGATGAGACACAAGGTGAGAGGGCCCTGCTCGCAAGAGCTTACAATCTATTAGGGTGTACAGGAGAGACGAAGGGTAAGAGTGCTAGATTTACAATGGTCCAGCCATGTGACATAAATATGGGGTTGTTATATGTAGAATTCGGATGAACCTGCCACCCAAACAGTTACATCTATATACAGTTAGTGCGCTAGGGAGAGTGGGGGGAGGGAGGGTCGTGTTAGCATTAGGATTCTGGTAGGCCAGACTGAGAAGATGTGTTCTCACTGGGCCCTTTTAAAGCTATGAGAGTTCTGAGTGTGCCTGATCCGAAAGGGAGCATGTTCCAAAAGAACTGGTCCGCACGTGAAGTCACTATTACAATATCTGTTATACGTATACAATAATGTAACAAGTTTATATGTATAATTCTTTAGAATCCGTCTAAAAAGAATATACCTATCATTGCTAGTTTACTAGAAAACTAGATCCACGGAGCTGCAAAATTAATTTCACCAAATTATATATAAAAAATCAATTACACTTGAATACTGAAACAACATGATACAAATGGCTGCTTACTGTACCATTAAAACACGTAGTACTTTAAAATAAATTGTAATCTTTTGGTAAAAGATGTTTCCATTTTCTAGAGTAAACAGATTATTTTCCAATTATAAAGCAGTTATATATAAAACCCCATCAGTGCTGGGAAAATGTAAAACTGCATTCTTTTCCATCGCAGTAGTAAAATTCACAATTGTCGGTTCAACCAAATTGCATGTATTACATAACGAAATTGTAGGAGTAACACATCTTTATCTAATATAATTGTTGATGTCTGCAGCTTTCATGGAATTGAACAGTGATGATTTTTAATTAAAAGTTTATAGGTGTGTTACCTGGTTTATTTATGTATTGCATCATATCAGTTTTTGGCTAATTAACTCCTTAACCCCATTACGCCAACAATGACATTTTCCACCTATTCACAGGATTGGTGATAAATGTCTGATCGCTGGGGTCCCTCTAGTGGGACCCCTACCAATTGCTAAAATGGAGGCCATGGCACAGGAAGAATGTCAACGGAGCAGTGGCACAATATGTGCATGGCTGCTGCATTTAAAGGGGTTGTCTCACTACAAGGATTGCTTTTTATGTCAAAGATTTTGCAAAAACAAGCCACTTTGCAATATATGTAGAGAGAGACAACCCTTTAACATCTATGGAACCTAAGAAAATAGCCAAGTGCAGAACTCAAGTATCTTGATCGGTCCCATGGACTTTAAAGGGAGGAGCAGTACTTATCTTCGCTCACTGATCTGTTCAAAGCTGATTTGGTGCCCCTATCTGAGTGATCAGTGAGGGTCCCAGGGGTGGGACCCCCAGTGATCAGACATTTATCTCCTATTCTGTGGATAGGTAATAAATATCATAGGTGACACAACCTCTTTAAACACACAGCAACTTTTGTTTTTTCATCAATGCTCTCCAAGAACCGAACCATAACTTTTTCAACTTATTCATGTAGCCAGAGTTTTACTAGTTTTGCACATAAATTTTTTTTTTTG
>JAODAL010029690.1:0-51196 GCA_025379985.1 Phyllomedusa bahiana
ATTTTATAGGGACTGTCTGGATTATGCAGAAGGCAAAATATACAGATGGCAACAGGACAATTTCACTAAGGATTATCTGAGATCTATCTTGAAAAAACAAAAATATAGAAAACGTAACAAGAGAGTATAATTTTTACCTGTGGAAGGTTATAATACTGAAACTTGTACGGATACATCGGATTCAGATTCTCTAGAGAATTCCAAAAAACGTGAGAGGAACAAGAGGAAATTCACGTCCACCAAACGTACGCGGAGGGCGGGGAAGAAACACAGGAGGTTATCCTCCAAGTTACCAAACCAGGAATTCCCTCAGGACTCCACAATAGCTTCAGAGTTCATTCAGCTGGTAGATGCCTGTTCACAAGATGTGGTTGTAGACCACACAGTTTTGAATTTATCTGCTTGTATACTTAGTCAAGAACAGATTAATGTTTTTAGCAAAGGACTGAATTATGTTCCTACAGTAGACTTCAACTTGTTTAATACCATCAAAGATGTATATCGATTTGTGAGACTCTTAACGGTTAAGAAAATTTTTTTCACAGATGAAGTGATTTGTTCTGATAATGAGAGTTTGAATAATGCTACAAAAGAATTTTTTCATAGAGGTTTAAATTTTGCAGAACAAAAATCTATTTTGATTTTAGAAAGCTTAAGTAAAGATAATGTTGTATTTACTTTTCCTAGTGGTTGTTATTCAATATTTTACTATAGAATGTTACTTATTGGGGAACGGCAATAATAAATTCTAAGTGGGGCAAAATGTGAAAAAAAAACGTACTGGCGCCATGTTTGCGGGAGGTTTGTTCTTCAGTAAAAATGAGGTGTTATCTGTATTCCACAGGTTGTTACGCATCCGGCAATACCAAACATGTAGGGTTTCCGTTATGTTTTGGTACCGTAAAAAAATTCCAAACATTTTCTATTCTTGAAATTTGCGCTGCGGCGCCATTTTGTGCGACCAAAAACTTTTTTGTACTAACACCTACGGACGTCAGTGAGGCGGAATTTTTTGCGGGCAGATGTTTACTTTTTAATGCTGTCACTTTGAAATGGATGCAACTTTTTTGATTATTTTTATTCCAATTTTTATGTGACGTGAAATGACCAAAAAAAATCGCAATTTTGGCATTTGGAATTTTTTTTTCTTCTACGGTGTTAAGCGTACGGGATACCGTATATTATATTTTTATAGATCGGACTTTTTCGGACGCGGCGATACCAAATATGTGTAACTTTTTTATTATTTTATTGTTTTTATTTGTAAAATGGGGAAATGGAGGTGATTTGAACTTTTAATACTTTTTTTTTTTGTACTTTAAAACTTTATTTATTTTTTTTTACTTTAACATTTAGTCCCCCTATGGTGCTTGACCACTAGGGGGCGCGATCGTTAATACAGCCTAATGCATTGCATAGGCAATGCA
This sequence comes from Phyllomedusa bahiana, assembly GCA_025379985.1. NCBI lineage: Eukaryota > Metazoa > Chordata > Amphibia > Anura > Hylidae > Phyllomedusa > Phyllomedusa bahiana. The sequence continues at coordinate 1,428 of JAODAL010029690.1, forward strand.
TTAGGCTGTACAAAGATGGCGGTTTTCCCCACTTCCTGTCTGCGGACGGAAGTGGGGGCAAACAGGAACATGGTAGCGATCAGAGCCTTCACAGGGCTCTGCGCTGCCATGTTAGCCCGTTGGGACTCAGCGATCTCACCGCTGATGTCCCGATCGGGCTGAAAAAACGGTACGCGGCACCGCTTTTCTGCCATTCAGACTGATGGGTTAAACCGCGCAGGCGGGCGGCGTCACCCGCCTGCGCTGAAATCTCCGGGTGTTAGCTGCAATTAGCCTCTAACACCCGGTGGCTCTGAAGCGGGATCGCGCAGCGATCCCGTTTCAAAGCCGCTTACCAGCGATTTGATGATTTGAGAGGAATGTCTCCCATCAATGGTCCTCTCTTGAAAGGCACACTAGCCGTTGGCCTCATGGATTCCTTATCACCCACTGAGGAACTCTGTTGATACAGAGGGAAACACGTCTGTCTAAATAGTAAATAAGGCTTTAACATACTGCTGTTTCTTATTTTTTAATCAGCAAACACTATATGAAGTATGTTCTAGCCTTTTGATTTGAGGTGTAAACTCCATAGTGGATACTAGGAAGGTTTGAATATACTATCCTTCCTTGTTGTTCCTTAAAGTTGTTTGGAGCAGTCATGTATCTTGGCAGTGAGGGATAATTAGTTGAGGAGTGTATACCAGTGGGACCGTCCTTTTTCAGGACGATCATCCCGTACAGGGCATCTCATAGGGTGTACAGCTAGTTCAGGATGAGATAGATTTCTCCCATTAGATCCCTTACGTGTGTGTTTTTTCATAGAATAATTAGGTATAGTTTTCTTCCCTGATGTTTTGATATATAGTTTTAAGTGTTATTTATTAAAATTTAGGTTTTAGATTGGAATATTTTCTCTTTGTAGGTTTAATGTTTATATTCCATTAGTGATTCTGAGAGTCAGAATTTGTCTTTCCTGTTGGTGATGTAAATATGTCTCCACCAGACCACGTACGGTAGGAAACATTGTTTCACCAAGTGTATTTACCAACATATCAACGACCAGAAGAGGTCGCTGCTTAGATTTTAAAGGTTCCTTCAGATGTGGCACCAGTAGGTGTAGTCTTTGCAAATTTATGATCAAAAGTAACGATTTTACATTGTTTGTTACTGGTAAAACATATCCGATCTCTATGTTTCTGAATTGCCATAGCAATTATATTATATACATGATTTGGTGCGAACAGTGTAAATTACAATATATTGGGTGCACCACCAGAAGTCTTCATATCAGAATAAGAGAGCATATACATGATATTAAAAATCTTAATGCACATAATCTGGAGCTTCCAAACATTTTAAAGAGTTTCACCAGAGCAGTTTAGAGCAGTTTAGAGTGAAAGCCATTGAAGGAGTTCATAAGCCTGTACGTGGTGGAGACTGGAGGAAATGCCTCACTAACTGTGAGGCTTACTGAATCCTCACTTTAAATACCCGATATCCACGGGGTTTAAACTATAAATCAGACCTTATGTATCTATATTAATATGTTCATTTGTTTATTTAAGTTTGTTATTAATTTTATGTCTATTTGACATATATTTATGATGAAACATATCTCTTTTTCTGTATGGTTAGGAATGAGTTAAATCACAGATGCTTGGACTGATTAGTCTTGGAAAGGATTTATATTGAAGCATACTTAGTTATTTGTTTGTTATGACTAAGAGCTATGTAGTGAGCTTGAAACGCGTAAACTTAATAACTTTGTCTATGATTTTATATCATGTTTTTACATAGTCTTCAATTAAAGTGCGTTTTATATTATAATTTTCTATCCAGAGCATGAGTGCTGGAACTTTTCAAACTCTATCATGTCTGGACTATATTTCTATTCATTTTGCAACTCATTTGATAAATAAAAGTATGAGTTTTCAGGAAACACACAAAATTGTCTGGGTGACTCTAAACTTTTGAACGGTAGTATATGTGCTTGGAAGTACGTGCTGAACAGTGCGTACTTCCAAAACTCATGGCGTACTGCGGCACGCACAGTACGCGCGGCATTACACCATGTGAACATGCCCTTAGAAGGAGGGGAGGGAAAAAAATTAAGGGTAAGGAAGGGGTTAAGGACATCGGATTAAAGTTTTCTCCTTTGTATAAAGGTGCAGAATTTAATTTAAGGTGCAGTAAGATGGCAGGCCAGGGGGCATGCATTAGACCCTTAGCTGGCATGACAGCACTCCTGACACCATCTATTGAAATATCTGTGATCCCTGCTTTTTAACTATGGTCAGGAAAAAGGAGCAGTCTCACGCCAGGAATCCATCTGCCAAAGCATCATTCCAGTAGACTGTCTTCTACTTCCTAGAATGTGCGCTGGTCCTAACTAATGAAAAGGACTAGTGCGCTCCGCCAATATATCCTCCTCCACACATTTAACTGTATTTTCTATGACATATTTAAAGGGACACTCTCCACCTGCTCATTGCAAGATCTTACATGCTATTATAGTGCTTGCTATGTGTTCTGATTCTTTAATGCTTTTTGATTGTGACTTTAGCTATCTTTGTGACTACTCTTCTGCCTGACACTTGACTGACTTCTCATATTTCTTGCTCCATCTGTAATCTGTAATGTGAATGATTAAGCTATGGGTAGTAACCTGGAAGTAATCTGCAGCATGTTACAACCCCCTTGTGGAATTTGAGAATGAAGATCAGGTGCTGCTCTACTCATCAGCACAGTTTTAGGGTATGTTCACACGATGTACTGCTTCGCGTATAGTATGCGCCGCAGTACATCGTGTGTTTCGGGAGTTCGCGCTAAGAGGGGGGGGGGAGTGGTCACCATAACTGCACACCTGGAAAATAATTGACATTCCTTTATTCCCCCCCGCGGTACAATAAAATTGGGTATTGTACAAGCGGGGGGGGGGGGGGGGGGGGGGGAGGGAGGGTAATCCATAGTTCTTATGGGGGGGGATTTTTGATTACCGTAATTTCGGCATGCTTCTCGCCTGTATTAGAGCACAAATATGTGGCGAAATGCGCAGTGAAATTACGCTGTGCGAACATACCCTTAGGGTGCTTTCACACAGTGCAGTTTTAACTGCAATGCAATTAAACTACCTTTATTACCAATAAGCTTATTTCAGTTATCTTAAAAGGGTTGTCTCGCTACAATGATTGGGTTTTAATTAAGAGATCTTTAAAAAACAAGCAGCTTTGCAATATATTTTTCATTACAAATGTCCACTGTTTTTTAGCTACCCCTTTTATAGTACTACATCAGCTTCTAAGTTTCTATAGCACCCAAACCTTTGACCCTTATTTTAGGGCTTCAGGTCGTATGATCATCACCTTTAAAGACAGGTTTGGAGCAGAGACCCCCCCAGCACGAATCTTCAGTAGGGAGGGGGGAGGGGGGACTCGGGCTTCTATTCCATGCTCCCGGGTTTAACCCTGTGTGTTCCTCCTCCCTTCCTACACAGATAATGTGACACAGGGACCCTGTGGGGTTACTATAATCATATTGTCTTGGACTGTAACTATAATAATACTATCGTCGGGAGGTTTTGAACATTTTATGCTGTGTGTACTAGTGACACATAGTAAAAACTTCCCCCTGCCCGTGTTGTTTGAGAGGGTTTTTTGTTGCTGGAGATGTGGAGATATGTTGCTAACAAGGGTAAGGGAAAATTTTCCCTCCCCCCGTTCTGCTATTACAATCATACACCTCTCCACACTCTAATCACCCCAATACGCTGATTGTGCCTGCAGAAGATCTAGGCAGGACACACCCGGGTTAACTCTGGCAGCAATCCCCCTGCCCCCCCCCCCCCCCCCCCCCCCCCCTGTATAGAATTACGAGGGAAGCTGCCTGGGGCTGAGGGGGGGGAAAGGGAGGAGAAGAGGGAGACAAGCTAGCAGCCCCTCAATTCAACTCCCAGCCCCAGTCGAGGCTGAAACTTTTAATGGACAACCTTTAACTGTTTGGAAAGTGAGTATTTGATTACTGTGCTTACAATCTGCATGACTTCAGACACAATAATTGATTACTTACTTGTAACACCTTTCCAAACAATTTAGATAACTAAAAGGAACTTGTTAGTAATAAAGGCAGATTAATTGTGGTGCAGTTAAAAACGCACCTTGTGAAAGCACCCTCATGCCAATTCTACTCGTGACTTAGTGGATTCAACAACTGCTAGAAACATTTTGGTTGAAGGCTTTCAGTTGTTCAGTTGGAAATTAATTGTCAGAATTTATTGCCATAGAGAGTGCTGCAGTGCTTTCGAATAAGGCCACCCATAAAGCCAACAAGTGATTATAGATATTTTGTCTGGTTCAATCTTTAAGGCTTGAGCAGAGATGATGTAGCTAAGGTGGGAAATGTCAGAATTCTCAAAACAACATTTCTCCAGTTTTTAAAAAAAATTAACTCTCAATGAGTTACTGTAAGACGGTGCATATGTACTGCTGTTGGAAAGATCTTTGGAGAAGACGATCACATTGTCCAGAAACACCAAATGTTGGAAGACAGCCGGAACTTTACAAAGCCTGTAAAGCAAAACCATAATGTTCATCATGTTTGTTAAAGGCCAGCTTACTGATATCTTTTTCTAAGCAAATCCAATTTTGAAATGGTACCTTTAAACTGCTCAAACATCTCAGAGAGGAAATGCATAAAGACCCATTACTGTGATGAGAACTCTTTAGTTTATTGCCTCAAAGACCCTCCCTTCTTTAAAAACCAAAAAACTGCTCTACCTTGTGACAAAGGAACAGGAATTACAGTCTAAAGGCATCTCTAGAAACAAAATAATTCCCAGTACGGACTGACCAACAAGTTTGTGGCAAAAGTTTTAAAAAATGGTAAATTATGAGGTATGATGTACAAAACATAAGTCGTCATAAAAGCAAAAGTAGTAACAAGTAATAACTGGAACTGTTTTTTGTTGAAGAAGCAATAGTTTTTTCTTTGCACATTGGATAAAATCCAATGTGAGTTATGTACTAAGCAATTGTCCTCCTCATGGATAGGTGTGTGAGCAATTGTTCATCGGTATTCTGCATCTGTGAAAACTTTTCCCATGTAGGGCCGGGTTTTTATTACCTTCTTTGGGAATAGTTTTTTGTCCTGCCATGGTGTTGTTAGTATGACTGTGTGTCTGTGATTTCAACCCCTTCATGCTGCGGCTAGTTTTAAACCGAAAGACACATTTTTTCAAATCTGATATCTTTCAATGTATGTGAGAATAACTTTTTAATACTGTACTTTTACCTAGCCATGTGATTTTTGTGACAGATTGTGCTTTAGGTTAGTAATACATGTTTGTCCATATAATCCTTGTTTATTTGTGAAAAATATCAATGTTTTGAAAATTTGGAAAAATTTGGAATTTTCAATGTTCAAAATTTTCTCCATCTAAGATAGTTACACCACAGAACATTGTTTATAACTAGCATCAACTATATGTCTACTGTATGTTTGCATCATTTTTAATGTATTTTCTATTTTTTTAAAGCAGTAGGGTGCTTAGAAATTACATAACAATTTTTCACATTTTCAAAAAAAATTAGCAACAGAGACCAGCCCCTAAAAAGGCTCAATACTGGAACCTACACCGTTTAAGGAATATATCCAGGGGTGTAGTGAGTATATAGACTCCACAGGTGTTTCACGTGATTTTTTTTTTTTTGCATTAGCCTGGGAAAATGAAAAAAAAATAGAACAATCTGCAATTTTAGCTTAAACTTGTTTCATTTTTACAAGGAATCCTGGAAAAGAAACACCCCAAACTATGTTACGCAATTTTTTCCAAATTTGGCAATATCCTATATGTGAGTGTAAGCTGTTGTTTTGGAGCATTGCAAGGCGCACAGTGGAAGGAGCGCTATTTGGCATTAGGAATGCAGATTTTGGTGAGTGCTATGTTGCATCTGCAAAGCCCCCAAAGTATCAGAACAGGTGAAAAATTTCAGAAGTAACCCCATCTTGGATTCAAAACCTCTAAATCTCATCTCTCAAACCATCTCATCTCAGCTCATCTAGGGGTGTATTGTGCAATTTTGGCACACTGGTGTTCCAGAGTTTTTTTAGCATTGAGCCATGAAAATAGGGGTGGAAAAATGCAGTTCCACCATTGTTCTTTAATTTTTACAGCGTTTGCCGTGTGGGTTTTATTACACAACGGCAGAGAAACAAAGCTGGAACACAAAAATATCCCAGAAGGAAGCTTTACAGCAGTCGTTTAACTTCCAACACAATATAAAGCTTATCTTCAGCTAAGTAAGACAAAGTTCATACATAACCTTGTAGTGGACGTCTAGTCCTTGGGCAGAGCAGCAAGTCTGCCTCAAGTCTGTTTTCCAGAGCTCCTCTCTCTGCTCCTCACTACATCATACTATGGAGGAAACCGTCAAAACAAAGTCCTCAGGTTCACTCAACTCACCTGAGTTCTAGAGCAGCAGGCTTTAAAGGCAAAGCGGGGTCAGCCTTACCTGGACCGGCATGTGGAACTGCCTCCCACCCATGCTAAAGCTGTTCTGGGAAAAGAGCCCATTAGCCGCACGGCATCTATGCTATTTAGAAAATTGTCAGTAACCTATCGTTACTAAGTAGAAATGCTCTTTTCCCCAAATGAGCCCCAGGACTTCGGTGGCACAGTTTCCTTGCAACTCAGCTGCCTGGAAAGGCCTGGACGTAGTGCATGATCAGCCCCCTTGACATTCCTGGAACTTCAATACTGAATGTTGCACATACATACCACCCACCCCTTTACCTGCTGGTCGCCGAGAAATTATATAAATTTTATATCGTTTATATTTTAATTTTACACAATAGAAATACACTTGTAAAAAATGCTTTTTTATGTAATCAAGCAGTGTAAAAATTTTCTGGACTGCAACAAATTCACCACTGGTTTCTCAGTAAATTCCAAGTTCAACTTAATTTTTCAAACATCAAAACTATTTTATCTAAATGGCACTAAATTTAGCCAACATGCGGTAATTATTGCACATACGATAATGTGTGTAATCACAAGCAGAGCAGCACCTTGAGACTCTAAACCGGCTCCTTCTCTGAAAGCCTGACTGGCAAGTAAACAGTCTCGTAACAGCTACCTTTGCTCAACAACTGTTGATATAAGGACGATCCCAATGGGAGCACTATGTCAGTCTCTCAGCACGCTCCTGAATCACAGTCTCTTGGACATACATTTATAAACTTAACACTCTGTATTAGTTCTTTGTACAGATACAAGTATCTCTAATGTGAACTCACTGCGTCCTCTCATGGGTTGGTATTGAATGGCAGTACGCCTGCGCGACGTTTCGGGGAACGCCCCCTTTGTCAAGCTCACCTGAGGTAAAACTCTGCTTCCTTTTATATACTATACCACTATGCTACCTAACAATATTAACTATTACATCACCATTGCTTAACAATTATACACCATTACACTGTATTTAAAACATAAAAACAATATACAAATCTTACCTACCCCTCTATATATTAATACATTACAAAAGCGCACTCCAATTACATTCCTCATTTAGTCCATTAGGGCTTAAAGATCCTAACTTAGATATCCAATAGATTTCTCTCTGCAATAAGCGTTTTTTAACCTGCTCACTGTCTCTACATTCAATGTGTTCTAATACACACCATTTAAGGTCACTGTTGTTATGTTTATTTTCAAAAAAGTGTCTTGCTACTGCAGTTTCACCATATTTGGTTTTACTATTAGAATCAACTTTTTCCTGTTCCTGTTTAGTCTTATATAATCTAATCAGGGACCGATGTTCATTTATTCTTATTTTAATCTGACGTGTGGTCTGCCCTACATTCCTGCAAGGGCACTTCAACATGTACACGACATTAGTCGTATTACATGTGAAATATCCTTTACTTTGAATGGGATAACCCATAGATGGATGATTAATCGTCTCTCCTTTGATTATGCTTGAACAATTTTGACAGCTCAAGCATGCAAAGGTCCCTTTCTTTCTGGTACTAAAAAAATTTGTGTCGATTTTTTCTGTTCAAGATCAGAATGGACCACCATATTTCCAATGGTCTTTCCCTTACGATATACAAATCTTGGCATATCCATAAACTTCTTACCAAATTGTGGATCACTCTGCAAAATTTTCCATGACTTAAGAATAGCATCTTTAACAAGACCAGCATGATCATCGTATACTGACACAAAGTCCAACAAATTTCTGGACAATGCGTCAGTCCTCTTTTTTCTCTTCCTAAATTCACTTCTTGACAATAATCCCACTTGTTCTGCTGTTGCTATTACATCTTTAGCTGGATAACCTCTATCTATGAATTTTTGTATAATTTCATTTTTATTAAGATGGTATTCTGCATCACTAGTACATATCCGTTTTAATCTTAAAAATTGCTCTTTCGGGATACCACGTGTTTCAGTAGGTGCATGAAAACTTTCATAATGTGGCATATTATTTAGATCTAAAAGTTTCTTAAAAAGCGTAGTTTCTAATTTATGATTGCTCTTTTTTACAGTGACATCCAAAAAGTCTATTTTATCATAGTCACTAGAAATAGTAAATTCTAATAAAGGATGTATATTATTGATCCAGATGTAAAATTCTTCAAATTCTTGCTGACTACCTTGTCACAAAAGAAATATATCATCCACGTACCTCAGCCACAGACCAATCCTGTGGCTGTATGGTCCTTGGATGAAAAACTTAGACTCGACATGTTCAACTTGGAGCGACAGGAGACCCCATTGAGGTCCCCTGCCGCTGCAAGAAGATGTGATGTCCTGTCCAAATCTGAAGTAATTATCTGATAACACTATGTCTAATAAAGACATAAGAAAAGCAATTTTTTGATTAGTTAGCCTATGATCTTTTTTTAAATGTTCTTGTACAATTTCTAATCCCATTTGAGTGGGTATGTTTATATACAGACTTTTAATGTCTAAAGTACATAACTGTCACGGATCACGTCGCGGCCCGTATGCCATCCAGTTTCGTACCCTGGCTTCAGAACTTGCTTGGAACAACAAGCATCCTTGCCTTTCTGTCCCTCTGACTCCCGTATGCCCTGTTTGTACTGACAAGAAGCCAAAATAAAAAGCATTTTATTTGAAGATTGGTGAGAGCCGTGAAAGATACTTTTTCTTCTTTTTTTACAAGTTCCATATTTCCTGCTGATACCTGGCTTCCTGCCTAGTCTGTTACCACCCTGGGACTCTGTCACCCGTTTAACAGCTACAGCATCTGTTTATCCGTTACCTGTGTTCTGCATTTTGGCTACCCACCGGGTGTATTACCATCTGCGCCCTCGGTGGGCCCAGAAGACCCGCCTTACCTGGACGTTTCCAGCCAGCCAGGTGGGATTTGTGACAATAACAATGTAGTGTCACTAACGTCATACTTTTCAATGTGTTCCAAAAATTCATTTGTATCTTTTAAACATCTGGGCAATTTGCTGACTATCTCTTGTAGATTTTCATCAATATATGTGGCCACTGGTTGAAAAACTGATCCCACTCATGAGACGATAGAACGTCACGGAGGGTTTTCAACATTTTTGTGGATTTTGGGGACTAAATACAGTAATGGTATCAGAGGAGAGTCTACCAGCAACAATTTTTTAGTAGTATTACCTATAACCCCTTGTTCTTCCGCTTCAAATAGAATCTGATCTATTTTACTTTTGATCTTTCTAGTCGTGTCTATGGTGGACAGTTCATATACTATTTGATCACTTAATTGTTTGTATGCTTCTCCAAGATATTGTTTTCTATCTAAAATAACTATTGCCCCACCTTTATCTGCTTTTTTTATTTTCATATCCTCATCTTTTTGTAATTCTTTAAGTGCATCATATTCTTGTTTTGTAAGATTGCGTCTGCTTTTTCTTTTGATCTTATCCCATTTATCTTTTATTTTTTTCTTCACTACTTGTTCAAAAGTATCCAACGTAGGACTAGTTATTTTTGGGTCAAAAGTACTTTTTAACAAAGATTTTATTAGTTTTTACTCGTCTAGTACTATTATCAAAAAGCATACGCAATCAAATTTTAAGGCAAAAACGATAAAAATCTGTTTCAAAATCAAAAAATTTAATATTTTTATGCGGGACAAATAGAGATGGGCGAATTGATTCTAACAAAGTGGAATTTGTTTAAAATTTTAGGAAAACTTCGATTCTGAACGAAGTCAAAGTTTGGGGTCATTCGCGGGAACGTAGTGTGTTTATAATTGATAAAATGGCTGCAAGCACATGGCGTTACATGGGGCAAAGAACTCTGGGAGGAAGAAAGGAAGACCCTAAATGACATGTGCAGAGATGAAGCCAATCAGAGACCAGCGGGATTCTGTGACGTCACCGCACCGGACGCGACGCTGGCAGTTCACACTCCTCTCTCTTTGCCTTGTTGTAGCTGCTGCTGCTCCAGTAGCTGGGATCTCACACAAAAGAAAGAACTTTTATACAACGATTTTTTTGGGGGTGTCACAGCTTTTCTTAGAGACTGCTTCTCTTACGTTCTAATTTTGTGGGGTATTGGAATTGAAGTCCAGTGTGCGTCCAATTCAGCTGCATATACATTTTAATGCTATCTGGTCAGTTCTGGAGCACATTGAATATCCAAGGGTTATCTAAGCCTGTTTTTGCTGTTGTATTCAGTTAAAGAAACAGCGTTTTTACAATCCACATACCAGTTAATTTTTGGCTGCTCATTTCTTTTGCGCAATTTATATCCAAAGGTTAATTAAGCGTGTTTCTGCTTTTGTAGTCAGTAAAAGAAACGTTTTTTTCAACGCCAAAGAAGAAATTTTTCCTGTAGCATAATTCATATCCAAAGGTTAATTAAGCATTTTTCTGCTGTTGTAGTCAGTAAAATACACGTTGTTTTAACACGCCACATACCTGTTAATTTTTGGCAGCTCATTTCTTTTGCGCAATTTATATCCAAGGGTTAATTAAACGTGTTTATGCTGTTGTAGTCAGTAAAATACACGCCGTTTTAACACGCAACATACCAGTTAATTTTTGGCTGCTCATTTCTTTTGCGCAATTTGTATCCAAGGGTTAATTAAGCGTGTTTCTGCTTTGTTAGTCAGTAAAATACACGGCGTTTTAACACGCCACATAAAAGTTAATTTTTGGCAGTTCATTTCTATTGCACAGTTTATATCCAAGGGTTACACAAGATTGTTAGTGGGTTCATTTGGAGTCAAATACAGGGTGTGTATTTATCATATACATATATCTTCATTAAACAGAGTCTGTAATTTTTTGAACAAACAGTATGTCAGACAGAGAGGTGGCAGGCTCTTCACATGCGAGTGGCAGTGGCACAAACATTCCTGGAGCAGGAACAGGTCGCAGTACAGTAAGGGGACGTTGCAGCAGGGGTTACTCGGTGAGGCCAGAACTGCCGGTTTCATCTAGTGGCCGTGTCTTGACCAGCAACCCAAGGGTTCTTCATTGGTTGACTAGGTCCTCCACTTCCTCCCAGATGACATCTGACAACCCCAGCCAAGAGTCGGTGGGAACGTCAGACACAACCCTTAGTTGGCATGGTCCAGGAGCGGGTCAGGGGCCCTCTGGTTCCTTCAGCCAGAGATCTACTATGTGGCCACTATACAGCGAGGATGAACAATTTGAGGAGGACAGTCAGCAGCTACCTGGCAGTGAAGAAATGGGGCCAATATCCCCTGCTTCTTGCAGTAGGTGGCAAAGTATAGATGTGGAGAGTGCCATTGGAAGTCATGTTGTGAGGGGTCACCTGCTACATACCAAGACCGTTGAGGAGGACAGAAGTGAAGATCAAACAATAATCGATGATGATGTAGCCGACCGCACTTGGGAGCCAGGTGAAGCAAGGGCTTCATCATTGTCAGGAGAAGAGGGTGTCAGCTTGTGCGTCAGGCAGCGGTGCAGCCAGCAAGTGGGCAGTGTGGACATGAGTAAGCAGGGTAGGAGCAGTGCGAGGTCGGGAGCCAAGCGGCCACGGGGTAGAAAACCCGCTTCGCAGGTCCAAGAAAGTAGCTGCACAGGGGTTCAGCAAGGCAGCGGCAGTAGTAGTCACTCAGTGTGGAGTGTTGGCGATAAAATGAGCTACTCGGCGATGTGGCAGTTCTTTGCTAAGACACCAGAGGAGCCGAATATGGGTATATGTAGAATCTGTGGGCAGAAAGTGAAGCGTGGCCAGGGAGTGAATGCTGGCACCACGGCCCTGCATCAACACATGCAGCATCACCATCCGGTGGCCTGGGAGAAACGTGGCTCAGATGTGGTGGTCCATCCTGCCGCCGCTGCAGCAGCAGCAGCGCCCAGTGGCACGCATGCCATTGCAGCCAGTCAAGGCTCCACCACCTCTGCAGAAGGGAGCTGTTTCTCTTTGCCATCATCTTCCGGTCCAGATGCTCCTGCTCCTCGCTACTCGTTCAACGAGGCGATTGCAAAGAGACAACAGAATGAGTCCAATCATCCTAAGGTGCAGAAGCTGACCATGCTCCTGTCCAAGTTGTTGGTACTGCAGTTCCTCCCTTACCAAATGGTGGACTCTGCACCGTTCAGAGAATTAATGGCTTGCTGCCAAGTGACCGCTGTCTCACTGGAAAACCCTGTGGTTTCCTAATGCTGTTTACACCCTCACCCATCTATGACGTTGCCACTATGTTTAGTTTTCCCCTTCTTTTCACCTGTCAGAAGGAATGGTAAGGATCAGGATTGTCTAGCCAAAAGCAGGAGTGGATACAGAACACAGAAGACATGCAAATATCCCATTTACTGGTCATCTCTGTTTTGGATCAACTCTTGTTTGTTTTTGGCCTTAGCAATACTGATGGATTATTGACCGATTGAAAGCGGACACTGACGGATGAAAGTAAAGGCAAATTGATCAGAGACGTCAATGCAAAATTACTGTCGACACCCTTTCCACTCATTCCGGGGGGCTTCTACATGTATCAGCGTTTAACAGAACAGGTTCTGTCATATTTTGTGATGGTTTAAAGCTCTGGCCTCATAGAGTGAAACCTGCTGTGACATCCCCTTACTGTACTGAGACCTGTGCTGGCTCCAGTAACCTACTACTGTGTTCTTTGACGCCATGGTAGGATCTTAACCCTCAGCTTGTTTTTATCCAGCTGGCGCTGCCAAGACTTTATCTGGCTGCATTCCTGCTTCAGTTTTTTGGTCAGTTTTGCCCCTGTAAGTGCCCAGTAAATTTTTAGAGTGAAGCGTTTTCTAAGAGCGGCGCAGTCATGTGTGTGTCATACTAAAACACAGCATTGTAAGAAGATCAAACCAAGCTCCCTCTGCATATTTAAGCATGGCACAATGTTCTACAGCACCCTACAGGCTCTGTGCAGCCAGAAAATAGCTGTTTTTTTTGAGAAATTCGCCCTTCTATAGGGACTAAATTTAACCCTTTGTTCAAAGCACCTAGCGCATTTTCTGATAACGGTTTTGCTGAAAAATTAACCACTAAATCTTCTATTTTTTCTTTGCTTGGGCCTTCTTTGATCTCTTTGTTTTTCCTGTATCTTCTGAAGTCCCACTGCTGGTAGTGTCCGTTTCCTTTGTATCCTTTAACCCCTTAACCCCTTTAACCCCTTAACGACCGAGCACAGCCCCGATCCCAGAGTATCTCCTGCGAGCACCGGGGAGTGGAGAAAACCTCCGCAACCCGCTGCTTTAACCCTTTGATTGCGGCGGTGCGTTACTGCAGCGCTATCAAAGGGTTCCCCTGCTCTGTCGGGTGATCAGAACACCCGGTCATCCGCCAGAGCTCGGGGAATGGCTGCACAGTCAACTCTGGGGACCTAGAGTGGCCTCAGGGCTATCTGTGTATGAAGCCAGTGTGTGGTGTCCTGATCACTGCCTGTGTCAAAGTGACACAGATTAGAATGTATTAGCATATATGAATATGCTAATACATTACTAAGTCTTAAAAAATGTAAAACAGTTCTCCCTTCCTGGGATTTAAAAAAAAAAAAAAAGTAAAAAACATAAAAAGTGTAAAAAATGAATAAAAAAAATAAAAAAATTTAAAAAAAAAATTTAAAAATTTAAAAAATAATTGTGCATACATTGCACACAAAAAAAACCTACACATATTAGGTATCCACACGACCGTAATAACCTGTAGAATTAATCTAAGAAGTTATTGAGTGTGAAATGTGAATGGTGTAAAAATAATGTAAAAAAACAAAAAAAAGTTTAAAATAAATAAAATAAAAAAATCTGCAATTATTTATAAGTGAACTTAAACTATTCCTCCATAAAGTACAACTTGTCCCGAATAAAACGAGGCCTCATACAACTGCATCATTTAAAAAATAAAAAAGTTGAAACGCAAGAAGGCAAAAACTAAAAAAAAATTTCTGGTCATTAACTACTTTTCAGGCCTGGGGCTTAAGGGGTTAAAAAAGGTTTACTGTGTCTTGATCGTAATGTCATTTTATTACTGCCCGTGGCTTATTGTGTCTTGATCGTAATGTCATTTTATTACTGCCCGTGGCTTCAGATTCAGATGATGTATTATCGGAAAACCTTTGTTTATATGTAGGTCTTGTATAATTTCTACGTTCCTTTGCCCAGGTATAGACTTTGTCCTGCATATAGTCTTTGTTCTTTTATTTTCTGCAAGTTTGTTGCAATGTTCTCTTGCGTCTTAGCAAATAGCTCCGCTTGTGTTCGTTTAAACTCAGATTCTATTTTATTAATTTCATCCTGAAGAGTTTTAAGTGCCAGTTGCAAATGTTGCACTGTAAGCAACATCAAATCAAGTGAATATCGATTACTGATTGCGTACCATTTTTCAACATAAGAGGAATCATCTTTTAATAAAATTGGAAGAAGTGGACTACGTAATCCTTGAGTCCTGTTAATGTGGAGGCGTGCAATCTTAAACTCAATTCTTTCTTTCTTAAGTTTTCAAGTTTTTTATGTAGATCATTATGAGGGGAACTGCCTTCTTTACTCCAACCCAAGCCTGCTTCTTCGGCTTGTCTGATGATGTTAACTCGTTCAGTATCAGAGAGGACCAGTGTATCATCTTTTTTTATCAGTAGCCGAAGCTATTTAATCAAACAACATTTTCTTGTTAGGTACTAATCAATGGACTAACAACTTCATCAACGTATTTTCAGTGTACCTTTAATTTATAAGAAGATGGAATAGCAACAACAGAACAAGTGGGATTATTGTCTAGAAGTGAATTTAGGAAGAGAAAAAAGAGGACTGACACATCGTCCAGAAATTTGTTGGACTTTGTGTCAGTATACGATGATCATGCTGGTCTTGTTAAAGATGGTATTCTTAAGTCATGGAAAATTTTGCAGAGTGATCCACAACTTGGTAAGCAGTTTATGGATAAGCCACAATGTGAAGATCGTAAGGGAAAAACCATTGGAAATATGGTGGTCCATTCTGATTTTGAACAGAAAAAATCGACACAAACATTTTTTAGTACCAGAAAGAAAGGGACCTTTGCATGCTTGAGCTGTCAAAATTGCTCAAGCATAATCAAAGGAGAGATGATTAATCATCCATCTATGGGTTATCCCATTCAAAGTAAAGGATATTTTACATGTAATATGACTAATGTCGTGTACATGTTGAAGTGCCCTTGCGGGAAGGTGTATGTAGGGCAGACCACATGTCAGATTAGAATAAGAATAAATGAACAACGGTCCCAGATTAGATTATATAAGACTAAACAGGAACAGGAAAAAGTTGATTCTAATAGTAAAACCAAATATGGTGAAACTGCGGTAGCAAGACACTTTTTTGAAAATAAACATAACAACAGTGATCTTAAATGGTGTGTATTAGAACAAATTGAATGTAGAGACAGTGAGCAGGTTAAAAAATGCTTGTTGCAGAGAGAAATCTATTGGATATCTAAGTTAGGATCTTTGAGCCCTATTGGTCTAAATGAGGAATGTAATTGGAGTGCGCTTTTGTAATGTATTAATATATAGAGGGGTAGGTAAGATTTGTATATTGTTTTTATGTTTTAAATACAGTGTAATGTTGTATAATCGTTAAGCAATGGTGATGTAGTAGTTAATATTGTTAGGTAGCATAGTGGTATAGTATATAAAAGGAAGCAGAGTCTTACCTCAGGTGAGCTTGACAAAGAGGGCGTACCCCAAAACGTAGCACAGGCGTACTGCCATTCAATACCAATCCATGAGAGGACGCAGTGAGTTCACTTTGTATCCGTACAAAGAACTAATACAGCGTGTTAAGTTTATAAATAAACTGTGATTCAGGAGCGTGCTGTGAGACTGATATAGTGCTCCCTTTGGGATCGTCTTTATATCAACAGTTGTTGAGCAAAGGAAGCTGTTACGAGACTGTTTACTTGCCGGTCAGGGAAGGAGCCGGTTTAGAGTCTCAAGGTGCTGCTCCGCTTGTGATTACACACATTGTCGTATGTGCAATAATTACCGCATGTTGGCTAAATTTAGTGCCATTTATATAAATAAAATAGTTTTGATGTTTGAAAAATGAAGTTGAACTTGGAATTTACTGAGAAACCAGTGGTAAATTTGTTGCAGTCCAGATACATTTTTACAGTTTGATATCACTGGGTGGGCGCTTAGTCTGGATTGATAACCGTGTGGTTTTTATAAATTAAAGGTACACAGAAAATACGTTGATATCATAATCCAGCAGCCATAAGTTTTTTATTTATGTATAAGGAGCTGATTAAGGTCTTGTTTTTTGTGGGATGAGTTGAGGTTTTTAATACCATTTTGAGGATCATATAATGCTTTGATCACTTTCTATCAAGCTTTTTGGGAGGCGGGAAGAACAAAATACAGCAATCCAAGTACTTTTTTTAATTTTTTATAGCGGTCACCATGTGGTACAAATGACACGCTAGCTTTACTGAGCAGGTTGATATGTTTACAGCGATACCCAATTTGTATATTTGTTCATGTTTTACTGCTTTTACATAATAAAAATACATTTATTTAAAAAATAAAACACGCATCGTTGTGCATTGTTATAGTCTTTATTTTTCCATGTACGGAGCTGTGTATGGGCTTGTTTTTTTGCAGCTTGATGTTTTTATTAGAATCATTTTTGGGGGACAAGGATTTTTGATGGCTTTTAATTTCGTTTTTTTAAAAGCCAGGGTGAAGAAAATATTGCTAATTTTAGTTGTGTTTTTTATTTTTATTTTTAACAGTGTTCACTGTGCAGTATATGTGGCAATCAATGCAATTATGGCGATACCCAATTTGTATATTTTTTATGCTGAAGCATTTTTTTTTTAGTGTTTTTATTATGTAAAGCAATATGTATGCATTGTTATCTTCTGCTAGCCATAACTTTTTTATTTTTCCGTTTTCAGAGCTGTATAAGGTTTTGTTTTTGCGGGATGAACTGCCGTTTTAATTGGTACTAGTTGGGCATTTATATGACTCTTTGATCGCTTTTTATTCCATTTTATGTGCTATGGGATGAACAAAAATTCAGTGACTTTTGTGGGGTTTTTTTTAGGGCGTTCACCGTTCGGGTTAAATATCATGACAGACTTATAGCCTAAGCTGTTATGCATGCAGCGATACAAAATATGCATACTTTATTTATTTTTTGTGTTTTACTTGTAAAAGACTGCATCAAACAACAGCATCTTACAGAATAAGGGACGCAGCGCTGGAAACAACATGCCTGACACTAGCTTGTACTGTCCGTGGCAAAGGGGGCATAATCTATGTGACAGGTTCTCTTTAATTTGTTTGAGTTATTTAATAAAGCAAGAATGTTCAGCTATTAAACAAACATTTGTGTTGAATCAGTGATTTGTATATTTGGTACAAAGTCAAAAAGGTTGTGTGGTGGTTCCATACTTTTTGTCAGGGGTTGGACAACAAATGGGTAACAATAAGTCCTCAAGGATCACAGGATTATTAAGCTGATTCATTATTTATTAACAGTGGTCCCTTAAAGAGAACCTGTCACATAGTTTTTTGCCACCCTTGTTGAGGGCAGCACAAGCTAGTGACAGAAATGCTGTTTCCAGCACTGTGTCCCTTATTTTGTAAGATGCTGTAGTTTCAGAGTATTTAATGTAACTACGGGCATAACAGACATAGCAGCTGCCACGGGGCCCGGGATCTTAAGGGGCCCGGGACCCGGGGAAGATGCTGATATGTCTGCTCCGCCTGTAGTTCGGCTCATGCACCTGCTCTATGGGGCCCGGAGACAAATGTGAAACAGAGGGGCCTGCTGAGAGCTGGCCCCTCTGTTTGACAAGGAAATCAGGGCCGTGCGCCGTCTCAAACTTACACACAAAGAGGAGCTGCCCTTTGTGCAGAGAGGCCCAGCCCCAAGTCACACATCAGCACATAGAGAGGATTCCTTACACTTACTGCTTCCCCCGGGGCCCTCTCTGTGTCTGCAGCCGGGATTACAGATTACATCAGTGAGGCACGGCCAGGGGGCGTGGCCTCATAGAGCTGAATACTGATGTCATCTTAGCTGCAGAGAAAAGCCCGAACGCAGAAAGAGGGAGGGCCCTGCAGTCACTGAAGAAGTGTAAGTAAACCTCTCTATGTGCTGATGTGTGACTCGGGGCTGAGCCTCTCCGCACACAGGGCAGATCCTCTTTGTGTATATATCCTACAGGCCCTCCTGGACTCCCATCCCCCTTACAGGCCTCCCTTATGTCCAGGCCCCCAGCCTCCATACAGGCCTCTCTCCTGTCCAGGCCCCCAGCCTCCATACAGCCCCCCCCCCCGGAACCCCAGCCTCCATACAGGCCTCCCTCCTGTCCAGGTCCCCAGCCTCCATAGAGGACTTCCTCCTATCCAGGTCCCCAGCCTTTATAGAGGACTGCCTCCTGTCCAGGTCCCCACCTCCTACGGCCTCCCCCCTGCCGGTCCCCACCCCCCCATAACCTCCCTCCTGCCCACCCCCCCAGCCTCCAAAAGTCTCCCTCCCCCAGGCCCCCAACGGCCTCCCTCCTTCCAGGCCCCCACACCATACGGCCTCCCCCCTTTTTCCAAAACCCCCCACCTCCATAAGGCCCCCCCCCTGTCCCCCCCCCCGCCTTCAACAGCCTCCCTCCTTCCGGGCCCCAAACCCCCTTGGGGGCCCCCCTCCTGTCCGGGGCCCCCAAAAAGGACCCCACTTCAAGGAACCCCCCTCCACCCCCCAGCCCCCCTTTTTAAAGGCCCCCAAAACGGCCCCCCTGTCCCAAATCCCACCCCTGTCCTGCCCCTTTAGCTCCCCATCCGGGCCCCTTCATCCACCATCCCCCCCCTCTAGCCCCCCAGTCCCTTCCCCTTATATTTCCACACTTTTTTTGGGGGTTATTTCCCGTGTTTTTTTTTTTTTTTTTAAAAATTTTTATTTGCAAGACAATTTTACAGGAAAATGTCATAAAACCTTTAAATAGTTCAATTGACATCAAAGAAACGTACTCTTTATATAAAAAAAGTTTGGGAAAAATTCCCTTTCTTACAATTTTTTAAACCTTTGAATCAAAAATAAGGGAAAAACATCTAAAAAACTGAAATTAAACAAAAACTTGAACACCCTGTAGTCCTTTTTGGGCTATTTTCAATTTCCCCATTGGCTAATAGACAAACTCCACCTGATATAGCCCGGCCAAAAAAGGGGAAAGGGGGGGAAAAAAAAAATAATTTGAAAAAATCCCACATTTCTTTTTTCCAACCACTTGTCTTTAACTTTAATTTTCCCAAGTTCCTGCAAATTTTTCTCTTTAATAGTAAGAAGGAATTTCAAAAGGGTTTTAAAAATCTGGTAAACTCCGGGTTTTGGGGAAGGGAAAAATTCCCCATAAAGTTCCTCCACTTTTTAAATTTAATTTTTTTAATTTCTGTACCCAATTTAAAGGAAGAAAATTTCCTCTATTTTCTGAGAACTTCACCCCTTGGGGACATTTTCTGTAACCAGTCCTTAAACTGCACTTTTTAGCTACCAAAAGGGTAATTTTAGCCCTTTTTTTTCCAAACCGAATTTTCATTTTTTCCTGACCATCCCCGGATTTTCCCAGAACATAAGGAAAAATATTTCCCCAAAGGGGTCATCTTCTACTGCGTTTCCAAAATTTTTTGTTTTAAACCACGTACATCTTTCAGTATTGTTTTAATTTTTAGGACACCCCATAATCCATGTATTGGGTTTTCACCTTACCAAACCCACTTTTTCGGGCATGCTTTGAAAGGAGGGAGCTTCTTCGTATGGGTTTCAAAGGCAAAATTGCTTTTTGCGCTTTTTTAACCCCTCTCCTCTCCAAGTTTCATTAATGATGGGGTCGTATCTGTCTAAACCTTTTAGATTTTCCAAGATGCACATTGTCCCCAAATTCCCTTTTCCAGGAAAGTTAAATTGTTTTTCTCTTTTCCCTTCAATTTTTTTATTTCTAATTTCTGCCATAAATTTCACCAGAGTTTACCAGATGAAATGAACACAATAACGCATCAAATTTATACCCCTCCTTTGTTTTGCTATACTAAAACTTGGGTTTTACAAAAATCTTTGATCTCAAGTTTGGAAATTTTGTCTATCAGTAGCTCTTCCATGGAGAAAGCGCCCTTTTTATCTAAAATAAAATCTTTTAATTTATTTATATTCTTTTCTTCCATGTTTTAAAAAAGTTTATTTTCTCTTTGCTTGAATTTTGGTAACTCCCATAACATATTTTTTGATATATACTGGCAGATGAAAATTTTCTCTCAATAAAACTCCCTTTTAAATATCTCCGAAAGATTTTTTAAGTTGTATGTAATAAAACTTAATTTTCCAAGGAAGCAATTGTTTTTCTAAATTAAATTTAAAAAAATGACTCAATCCCCAATCCATCCAAACGTGTTTACCAATGCTGCTATATTTAACCTCAAAATTTGGGGTATTTGAAGTAAAACCGATATGTTTTTGGATAACTATTTATCTTTACCCACTCTGGGTCTTTTTTTTTTCCAGAGAAAACCTATAAAAGTGTACATAACTTTTTAAAATTTTTGTGTTTCAAAAAAATTTGGCAAGTTCGGGTTCGGATAAATAACCCGCAAAACCAACCTTTTATTAAGTTCCCTACCAAAAAAAAAAAAGGGGAAGATTTTGCCACCTATCTATTCCTGGAGAATCTTGAAACGGCATCATTTTTTTGTTTATACAGTGTGAAGATTTTTTTCCCCGTTTTAATACCAAAATATGTATATGGAATTACAATTTTTCCCTTTTTTTTAAAAGTTCTTTTCAAAATGACCTAAGGGGAGAGTTTTTTTTTAAAAATTTTAAATTTTTGTAACCAGGTTTTTCCCCACTTCACCCCCGTTTATCAAAAACTTTCTGAAAGTTGCCCCTGAAACTCCATAAAAATAGCATGTCATCTCAAAACAACTAATTTCACTCTTTCACCCTTTAATTTTATTCCAGTTAAAATTTTCCTTTTAGTAAAATTTGTATTAAAGGGGTTTCGGGCTATTTAAAAAATAGAGGTGACAATTTGCTCCCTGGGGGTTTCCCCTTTCTTTGGGAAATTGAACTGAAAAAACCCTGGGTATGTACCTTAGCCTGGGTTTATGAAAATTCCCCCCCGCAATAAAGCTTTGAAATCTCCTATAATACCTAGCTTATCCAAAAGAATTTGCCATTTCCTTTTTTACCATGTCAAAAGCTTTTTCTGCATCACAGCCAGCAAAACCCGCTGAGGATTTAGACCCTTCCTTTCTATTGCATCTTGTACTGTGATAACCTTTCGTATTTTTTGCCCCGTCGCCCTTTCCCTTGACAAACCCCGCATGGTTTGGCCTATCAATTTGGGAGATAAAATGATGTTGTTGGCCATAATTTTGAGACA
The DNA here is from genome assembly GCA_025379985.1 of Phyllomedusa bahiana. Lineage (NCBI taxonomy): Eukaryota > Metazoa > Chordata > Amphibia > Anura > Hylidae > Phyllomedusa > Phyllomedusa bahiana. The sequence continues at coordinate 23,269 of JAODAL010029690.1, forward strand.
ATTTTGACACCCTGATTATCGTGATATTGGGCGGTAAGCCGCCAACAAGGGGTCTTTATCTGGTTTTTGAAAAACTTTAATAGCGTATTCCCATTTTCTTCCGTTTTTGTGGCTATAATTTTTTAAAAACCTCATTTGTTGGGGAAATTTTCTTCTGCAATAACCAAACATTCCCCCCGGGTCCCCCATCGGGGCCAGGTCCCTTTCCCCCTTTTGAAACTTTTAATTGTACAAATTATTTCTTCTTCTGAAATCGGGGTACAAAAATTCTCCCCCCTCGGTCAGGGTAGGAAAATGAATACCCTCCAAAAACGTGTCACCATCAAAACCCAATTCTTTTTCTTCCCCATAAAGTTTTGCATATAATTTTTAAGAATAGTAAAAAATTAATTTGGATTTTTTTTTGTATTACTCCTTTTTTATATAACCCCTTGGTTAGGTTCCTTTTAGACTTCCCCCAGAAAGTTGGCCGTAATTTCCCTCCCTTATTATCGAATTTAAATAGATCTAGTTTATATTAAACATTATAAATGGATTCCAATTTCTTTTTTCCCAAATTGTACAAATCTTTTTTTGCTTTCTCCCACTTTTTTATTTGCTCGGAAGGGGTTTGTGTAAAATCTGTGTATTTTTTCCCTCAATGATACAAAAAGTTTCCTCATACTTTTTTTTGTTTTTTGTTTTTTTTACATGATTTAATAAACTTTATCTGGCCTCCAAAACACCTTTCCCGTGTCCCAGAAAAGTAAAGAATTTGACTTATAATCCGTAATTTTTGGAATAATCCCACCCCCAAACCCGTACAATTTCTTGAACTCTTCTTTTTTGTAAAAAATGAAGGATACCCCCAAAAATTATATCCTCCCTTGGAAGTCAGGCTAAATCAAATTTTTAATGGGCAGGTCAAATAACCATATCCTTTATATTTACCTCCTTATTTTTAAACACTGACCAGAGATCAGAAAAAAGTCAAAGCGTGCCCCACGATTTTTTTGGGCATGTGAATAAAATGAAAAATTTCCCCTTTTCCCTCGGGAAATTATTTATGAAACCAACGTCGTTTAACCTACTTCTTTGAGAGGAAAACAGAGTTTTTTAGGTCTATATCGAACCTTATTCTCTCTTTTCCTATCTTCTCTGTTATCCATTACAAAATTTAAAGTCCCCCCCCTTTTAATACGCTTTCGGTTCACTAAACTTTTCTCCAGATCCCTAAAAAAGGTCTGTTGGTTTATTTGCCAAATTTATTTATACATACTAATTCTACCTATGGGGTACTTTCAAGAAATCTTCCCCATCTTTATCCTCTTATGAAAAAACCACGGAATTGCGATTGTTTACTAATTAAAACCCAACACCCCCGTTTTTTTTATCTTTACTAAAGAACCAAATATTCCCCCCCCACAATTTTTTAAAACCCTTTCAAAATCCCTTTCGTGGAGTGTTTCCCTTAAAAATGCTTACTATATTAAGCCATTTAGAGCCTTATAACATCAACGTTTTGTGGGGACCGAAAACCCCTTTATATTCCTAGACACTTTTTTCAATCCATTTTTTATTCAAATTAAAATGACCCACTTGGAAAATTTTCAAAATTTCAATAAACCAGCAAGAAAATACCAGAAACAGCCAAGAATAGGCCTTTGACAAAAACCAAAAACCTGAAAAAAAAACTTAGGAAATTTCTTTTCTAAAACTAGCCCACTTTCCTTCTTTTTCCCTTTTACGGGTTTCTTTTTTTTCCCTCATGTTTCAGAGTAAGATTTTTTTTAAACCTTTTCAATTACATCTTTTCAAAAGACCCGGACCCCCCCACCAACCAGCTTTACTGTAAAAACAAAAATATGGAAGAAACTATTTAAAAATGTAGGTATTTAAACTAAAGCTTAATGACCCCTGCTATTCTTTAAGAAAGCTTTTAGAAAAAAATAGTCCTGAAAACAAACCCATTCACAGTTTTCTTTGTGAGACGGCATTGCAGAAATCTATATTACTGAACATTAACACTTACTTACCTCGGGGGGGAAAAAGGCTGCAATAGGATTTTCAGACCTCAAAGGTGATGTTTTGGTCATGGCCACTTGTTTCTTGGTGGGGGAGAGGAGAGAGACTTCTCCCCACCCAAGTCCTCTTCCCCATATTTTCCCTTTAGCTTTGTTTCTGGTGATCTGGGCCCTTTTCAAAATGTTTTTTATAAAGTCCAAAGCTTCCCCCCGGGGGATTGAAAACTTTTGATTTCCTTTTGGGAAGAAGATTCTCAATATTACGGGAAAATTTTAGTGCAAAATAAATTTTTTTTTTTCACCAAAGAGAACCACTGTGGGGAATGCCTTTTTTTCTAGAAAAACCCCAGCGGGAAAAGTCAGCGAAAAACAGACTGAATGTCCCTTTAAAAAGGGTTTCCCTTTTTTTTTGAAGCTTGTAGTAAATTGGTATTGTCTGTAAAATTCAAATATTTTACTATACCGGGTGGTTTTATTAAACCTTGACCAGTTTCCTTGGTGGACCTAATGGGGGCCCCCCTTTAACGGGAAAATTCCTTGTATTCCAACTGGCCGGGGATCCTTTTTACATTAATCTTATTCCTATGGGGAATACTCCTGGGAGCTGTTATTCGAGATTATTACGCAGATCTATTTAAAAAATCTTTTAGTTTCTCTGTGTCTTTAAAATGGCTTTTGGACAATTTTGCATAATGTTCTAACCCCCAGAAGGCATCTTTGATGCCACTGGGACGCTGCTCCCTCAGTGATTTGCTGCTTATGCCTGCGGTTTCAGCTTGTATCGTTTTATTAGCCATCACCATTGCTCCAAATTTTTTATTTCTTTCCAATTTCTTTTGCCACTTCTCTCCCAAGGATTTACAGGGGATTGGTGACAATTTTCAGGCAGGCCCGCAATACATTCTCCTGATTGCTCCCCCCCCTCTGATATCTGTGATTGCGCTGGGCGCAGACTTTGCCTGCCTGTTATCTTGGGAGTCACGCCATGTTTGTGGATTTGGGCGAAGTTTAAATTTAAAAAGGGACAGGTTTAAGTGTTTAAACAGGCAAAAATGCTGGAAAAATACAAAATTTTACAGACTTCGGTACTTGTGGTAAAGATTATTTCGGCTGAAACTCATGTTTTCCTGTGTTATGCAGAACTGACTGAGCATAAGACACTGTCTTTAATGGAGGGGGCTGCCCCCTTTGGTGAAACTCTCTTGGTCTTTGCTTGTTTTCTTTAATTGAATTGTGGCACCCCTTTTTCTCCCGGATCCTCTCTTGACGCGGTTTTACGTCCCAGTGGGTGCTTTATCTTTCGTTTTTATTCAAATTGGCTTTCTGTTTGTAAGCTGATTACAAACAGAGCCCCTTAGACTCCTCCTCCCCTGTGAAGCAGGAGAATCCTGTCCCGGAGCTGTAAAAGAAGTTACAGGGGGTGTCTCAATGTTAAAAATCTGTGCTGCCGGCTTCTTGTATCCTCCCGATAACCTGGGCAAGTTGTTGCTGTTTATAGTACCTCCAGGGCACTTTTCTTACAATTAAACCCGCCTTAGTTTTTTTGTGGGGGGGGAACGGAGCTCCTGCTGTTTTCTCTCACTGGGGCGCAGGAAAGGAAGTCCTCGCCCTTATTTCGTGTGTACTGTGCTTTAAAAACTCGGCAAAAGCACCCCATAATTAAATAAACCAAGAGTCATAGGAAACTAGGATTACCCTTGTCCCCTGCGTGTACAATTCGATTATACTGTACGTGCGGGGAGATAAGTGACATGTCTATGGAGCCAGTGGGCTGCCGGCCAGCCGGATCGCACGTATTAGCGCAACTCCCAAACACCCGGCGTAATGGCGGCGCCCCCCGCACGCCCGAATTACAATGTGTAAACTACCCTTTTTTCTTAGTTTTTAAAGGGTGGGGTTTCCCAAAAAGTCAAGGCCGGCACGCACAAAAAACAAGGCCCCCTTTAAAAAACCCCCCTCCCCACAATAATAGTAACTAAACAGCCTAAAACCCCTTCCAAAAATAAAAACCTTTTAATTTTTTTCCCCCCGACCCCCCTCTCACCAATTAGGCCCAAACAAATTTTTTGGGTTTGGCCACGGGGGACTGTAGCCCCCCCTGCACAGGAAAGGGGATTCCCCAGGGCCGGTTTTAGTAACATTATATTTGTTGGACAAACCGCAGCTGATTTTCCCTTGTAACGTACAGACCCACACACGTTTAAAAATCCACGAACAAATTGAAAAACAAGGGTGCAAATGCATTTTCTTTTTCTTGGTCACCCCCAATTTTTTTTTTCTTTTTGTAGGGTGGAGGGGACCCAGATACTTCAGCTGAGGGGCCCGAAAAAATTTCTTGGGATGGCGGGCCATGAGGGCCCCCATACTCTACCTAAAACCTGGGCCTATCTGGGGCCCCCTAAAAAGCCACCCAAAAAAACCTGCCCGCCCAAAAACCCCTTAGCCAGGGGACAGGGAAATAGGTCTGGAGAAGTGAGGATTCTTTTTATATTTGTGTCTAAACTGAGGGACAAGTGCCGGGAGAATATCTGGTGGTAAAGACTTTTCAAAAAAGTCCCCTTAATCACCCAAGGTAACTACCCCTTTAATCCTTTGTCCCCAACCTTGGGACCCCTGAAATACTTATTGTCATTTAAGGTGGATATATTCCCCGTCCCGAAAAAGGGGGACCTGTACACAACTGAACCTACCACTAAGGCACTATTCATTTACTATTGGTCTTTTTAACTTACATAATATAAATTGGGTTTATTCATTCCCCCTTGTTTTGTAAAAAAAATTGAAGGTGTCTCTAATTACAGGTTCCTATTTAGTAGTGTTTGGTAATTTGGTCTTTTTAGTGGGGGGTGTTTTTGGTAGCGGTAGATGGGGGATAAAAGTTGGTGAGGTAAGCCCCTTGTATTTTGAAACTGCAAACCCCGTTTTTTGTGGTGGGGGGGGAAGGGGGGCCCCCTTCAAAATTGCTTGGGCCCCCTTTTTTGTTCCCCCTGCTCAAAACTGAGTTTCACCTTTAAAAATCATGAAAAAAGTCTGTTATTTCATGCCCGCCCCCCCACAATGATTAAACCCATTATTTTGTATAAAACAATAACTGAGGTGGGGGGACTGCCTTTGGGGCGGGGTAACACCCGCTCAGAAAACCGGAAACCCTTTTATTGGGGCAAACTGCCGATTTAGCATTTAAATACTCTGAAACTGTGCCCTTACAGAATAAAAGGGCACAACGCTAGAAACCAAATTTTGCGCTAGCTTTATGTCTTTGAAAGAGGGGCATAACATTTGGGAAGTTCTCTTTGGTTACAAAAGGTCAGGATACAATATTTTAGGTTTTTGTTGCATTAAAAATATCCTAAAAAAACCCAAAAAATGGCTAGTTGGGGAAAAAATAGAAAAAACATTTTTTATGAAACCCCCAACATTTTTTTTAAAACAAATGGCAAAAAAAGCACCAAAATTTGGCAAAGAAAACCCAAATAGCATTTTTTCTAGGTGATATATTTGGTGATTTTATATACAGCGCAAGTTCACAATGTTTAACATTTAGACAGTAATACTGAATGTGGGCCATTTGATCTTGAAACTACACTTACAGTGATATGCAAAGTCATAGACGATGCTTTTTTGTGGCACTTGTGACTAACTGGAAGATCCAGCAAATAATCATAAACATTTGATTGTAAAGACATCTATGTTAGTGAGGTGCATGGAGTGATTGATGTTAATGCCTCTCTACAGTATGGTACTGCATGTTCTGTACTGCTCTTTACACATCCAGGGAAAATGGCCCTTTTGCCCCAGGGGGAAAGGGGGTTCATTTTTTTTTTTTTCTGAGGAAGCTGTTGAACGCAAAATGTGCGTTGGGGAGACAAACCTGGGTCCCTTCATTGGTAGCTCTTTTGCTATTTTTTTCATACCATCAACATAGACTTATAGGGATGTACAATTATATATGTATATTTACATTGTTTGGGTAATTTCTCTGTATCAACCCTTGAAGGTTTGGCTATATATACTATTGGTATTGTTTAACAAATGAAAAAATTATACTCTGACAGTGTTATATTGTACCCTAACCCCGGGGTTTTTTGCTGTGTGAATTCCTCTCTAAAGTTTCAGTGATATTTCTAACTGTTGTAATTAATAAAGATTGGATTTTTAAATGGCTATATACTCTCTAAATAGTTTTTTTAGTTGTGATATTCATTGTGTATAAAGTGCATGACCTAAAGAGGTTATTTTCATTTAAAAAGAAAGTAATTTACAGCTTCCAACTTCTCTTTCTGACAGATATATTTAAGGTTTTTCTTTATCTGGATTAGTTTCTGCTTAATTTTTATTTAAATTTTATTTTACATTATATAAAAAACATTTTTAGGGGTTCAAAAACCAAATTTCCAATTTTTTCCAAAAGTTTTTGATTCAAATACAATGGCATCCCCGGAACAAATTTAAAATTTTTATGTTCAGTTTAAAACTCATGAATAGTATATTACAATAATAAAAGTTGCTGCATTCAGAAGAATTATTTTGTTGTGGAATGGTCCATATGACTGCAAATGGTGAAAACAAATTAAAAGATTTTTTTTGTTTTTTTAAAATGTATTTAAAATTTTTTTTTATTTTGGTTTTTTCTTGAAAAGGTAAATTTTTATTTTAATAAATTAATTAAAGTTTAAATTTGTATTAGAGTCATAAATTATCAAAAAACAAGGTTACACAGGGGTTCTGGGGTGTTGTGCTTTGGGAAACTCCCGGACAAAAAAAACCCCATTAAAATTTAAATGTTAGCCACTGAGAAGGCTGAGTGGATGTTTACATTGCACATAGCAAATTTTAAACGAGTACGATTCTTGTATAACCCCTATAGCCTTTTAAATAATAATGATATACAGTGTGTCATGTTCTTTTATCACAACACAAAAAAAACCACAAGATTCTGTCAAGCTGCTGGCACACAATACTACATATAGAAATGCAGCAAGAACAGACAGAGGACTCTTCAAACTTAACTTAGTGTGAAGTATTTGACACATGCAATTCTGTAATGCTAACTACATTATCTAAACTTAAAGGGGTTTTATTGTTTGAAGCTTTCGTAGACTTGAGCTGTTACAGTTTCGAATCCAGGGGCGAGTCTCTCCTCCCTGTAGGCGTGCCTCTCCTGCCAGCAGACATGTCTCCTCTCACTCAAGAGTTGTGACATCATAATTCTGTGTTAGCAGGGGAAGAGAGAGGACATCAGCTTTGCAGACCTCCTGCTATGCTTCTGGCTGCAGAGCTGTTGGCTCCCTCTCAGGCTGCACAAGCTCCTTGTAACCAGATCACCTCTGCATTGGTGTAAGCAGTTATACACACAGCCTGAACTGATATAAGGCTGTTATATGGGGGGAGCACAGAGTATAAGGCTGTGTTATATAAGGGAAGAGTGAATCTAGCAGTCATACTGAGTAATTGCCCAGATCCTTTACATAGAACTATCACTGGAGAGCCAGGAGGAGCTGAGGCAGCCTTCATCATACAGACACACAGCCGTCTCAGGCAGCTTGTTTCTCACAGCTCAGAGAGGAGTAAACACAGAGTGTGCAGGCAGCCAATGACAAAGTAGGGGGTGTTTCCCATACGGGGCATGTCCAAACAGGCTGAAATATCAGCCAATCATAGAAAAGGGGGCGTGTTCTTGTCCAGCTGCTGCAGAAATAGCTCTAGACATGCACAGATTATAAGCTGATATCTGCTTAGGTAATGCAAACCAATTACAAAAGTGCTTATTTTTACTGTCCCCATAATTAGAGATATGATCTTTGTAGCGAGAAAACCCTTTTAAGACAATGTGATTGAAAACAAAAATTAATTGTAACTTTTAGTCTGTGAGGAAACCTAACATTTTTCAAAAGATTGATTTCATCATGATAAATTGTGCTTGCCTTAGAGCAGTGCACTTATAATAAAATAATTTTTCATTACTTTAGAAAAAGTATGCTGTATCTAAACCTCTATTTTATGCACGTGTGTGACTTACAGTAGTGTAGAATGCTCCTGAATCTGTTAACCTAGTCTACTGCGGGTTATAAATCAGGTGCATTCTAGCGCAAAAACGACAATTCATACTCAGGTAAACCACTTCTAAAGTGGTTTACCTGTTCCAGCAGTAATACACCTGGATTTGCCATACTGAAGCTATAAATGTGTAGCTTCGTACGGTTGTAGTGTGACACATCTCCAGCATGCCCCCCAATTTCAGATGGAATTACAATGTGGATGCTCTGTAATGCGCCTGATACTGGAGTGCACCCATTTGAAAATAGCATTAGTCTTCAGGCTGAAAAGACGCCAGATTTCTGGCGCAGCCCCATTCACCTAAAAGTCCAACATTCCATTATTGGTGTAGCATGTATACAAAAAATCCTATACCCAAATCATGACAATCTTCATAACAAACATAGAGTGAAGATACGCTAACTCGTTTCAGAGCCCATAGCAGATGAACTGGATCTTAAGGAGACAGTTTTGAAACTCCTCCCCGGTTCATGTGAGCTTATCTAGTTTTAATCCGATAGGTGAGTAAACACCTTTCTAAATAGTACAACCTAATAACAGTTTAAAAATAAAACTGCAATATAAAAACAAACTCTATAAGGCCGTGTTCAGACGGCTTATTCAAGCCGTAATTGCGAGCCGGATTGTGCTCGCAATTCCGGCTTGAATAAGGGGCGGGGGCGCGGCCCCATAGACTTGCATTATCCACGGCGCGTATTGCGCCTGGATAATGTGCAAGTGACTTTCTCCCCGCCGGCGGATTCACCGAGCTGGTATGAGCGTCGGAATCCACTGTTCTCTATGAGAACTGTGGATTACCGTAATTACTGCGACGGATTGGCGCCGTACTGCAGCGCAAATCCGGCGCGCAATATGGCGCCAATCCGCGTCGAAATAAGCCGTGTGAACGGCCCCTAAGACTTTTCATATATCATGGAGTTAATAGTGGGGAAATTGGGTAGTAGGAATTGGGTAGTAGGAAAAACTACCTTTTCTATACCCATGAAACTAAAGAAAGACCTGTCCCCTGAATGTACTTAAGAAACATATCAGGATTCAGTGGAAGATTTAAACGAAACCAGTCTGAGTGATTGTAACAGATCTTTTTAAATATGGATATTTAATGGGCCCGTTCTGCAGCCTACATACTGGAGACTGCATTTGATCAAATATATGACAAATTATAATTAATATATGATTTGATCTGAAACTCTTTACCATTGCTGAATGAGATGAAAGTATCTGATCTAAATGCATATCCAAATGCTGTGCACACTGTATGGCCACAGTTATTGAAACCCCACTTACCCCATTACTCACAATCAAAGTGGCAAACAACAAAGAACCGACCCTGACATCTGATTGCAAGGCTTTTTTATGTTTTCATTAATACATAGGAGAGGCAGATGTTGTTTGATTATTGCCACTATCTGGTTGAATTGTTGGCTAGAGATAGTTGAAAAAGTAACACTATTTTGTGCTGCTCGTTTTCCATTTTTTTTCTTTTTAATAAATAACTCCATATGAATAAGAGCACTCATCCAGATTAGAGGTTATCAATGATTTTACCCAGAACCAGTTAAGCAACAGGAGGATATTGTGCCTAGTTTTCATGAACTTTGTAGCTGATCAGCATTGCTAACCCTAAAAGGTGAGACCACAGTGGAGACTACTCATGAGAAGAACATTTTCCATGTGAGTAATCTCGGCTTCTATCCCATCCACTCTTGGCCAGTAAAATTAGACCTCGTTCAAGAAAGAATTCAGGAGGACTTTTTAAGATGGGTGTTAACCATGGCAGCCATTTTGAGGTCAGCCATTTGGATCCAACTTATTAAGAATTTCACAAGAAAATGCTATGAATGATTATGTGCTCTGAATGATGTGCTTGCTTTTAACGTAACTTTATTCTTTCATGAGCTATTTACAAGTTTCTCTTTGTTAACAGCCATTGACATGTTGCAGAGGTTAACACGTGAGGAGCGGATAGAAATAGTGTTAATGTCTGGTGAACGCAGTACCCGAGTCATAGCAGCAGATTTCAATGCAAGAAGCCCTACGAGACACCCCATCTCCCATGCTATCGTTAGCAAACTGCTTGTCAAATTTCGTGAAACAGGTTCACTGTTGGATTTGACAAAATGTGAATGTAAGAAAACTGTCACAAATGAAGAAACATCAGTGGCTGTCGTAGCTTCATTCAGCAGGAGCCCATAGCGTAGCACTCGCCGCATGTCACTGGACAGTGACATCAGTCGAACATCCCCTCGGCGGATATTAGCTACTCACAAATGGCACCCTTACAAAATTCAGCTGTTGCAGCATCTCAACGGGGATGACCCAGATTGGCACACTGAATGTGCAGAATGTGCAAAACAAAAATTGAACAGGACCCTCAGTTTACACAGAACATTATGTTCAGTGATGAGGCAAACTTTTTTGTGAATGGTGAAGTTAACAAACAAAACCACCACTATTGGTGATGAAGATGGCACGTTCCCTGCGTTTTTCCAGCAAGATGGTGCACCACCACATTATGGGTGTCAGGTCCGAGCATACCTACATGAACAGTTTCCTGGAAAGTGGATTGGTCATCGTGGGCCAGTTGAATGCCACCAAGGTCTCCCAATTTGACTCCCTTAGACTTTTATCTTTGGGGTCATGTGAAGGCAATTGTCTATGCTGTGAAGGTACGAGATGTGCAGCATCTGACACAACAGGTACTGGAAGCCTGTGCTAGCATTTCTTCCACGATGTTGCTATCAGTGTGTCAAGAGTAGGAGAAGAGTGGGCAGCACTTTGAACACATTTTTGGTCATAAACTTGTAAATAACTCATGAAAGACCTTAGCATAACAGGCTGAACTAGATGGACGACTTGTCTTTTTTTAGCCTTACAAACTATGAAACTATGAAACTATGAAAGAATAAAGTTAAGTTAAAAGCACACCATTGTTTTTCTTGTGAAATTCTCAATAAGTTTGATGTGTTACATGACCCTCTTCCCATTGGAAAAAATAAAGTTGGATCCAAAATGCCCAACTTCAAAATGGCCATCATGGTCAATGCCCATCTTGAAAAGTTTCCCCCCTCCTATATAGTAATGTGCCACAAACAGGAAGTTGATATCACCGTAGAATGTTTAGTAACTCATAATTTGGTAAGTGGCGCCGCGACACGCATGTCGGGCCACGGGTGCACTCGGGATTTGCTGCTGGAGTTCAGAACTTACCTGACCACGCTCCTGCTCTTCCACGCTCCTCTGCTGGCTGGTACGTACGTTCCCGATCTCTAGGGCGCGCACACGCCGGCTCTCTGAAATGTAAAGGGCCAGTGTGGCGGTAATTGGCCCGGCGTTGTCCCTATATATTACGGTCACCTCCCTTTGTTCCCTGCTGGATCTTTAGTGCACCTAGCCTATTGAGAAAGTGTTCCTAGAAGCCTTGTCCATGTTTCTGTGTACCGAACCGTCTGCTTGCGTTTATCAATCACGAACGTTCGCCGCCTGTCCTGACCGTCCGGCCTGTCCCCGACTACAAGGTTTGCCTTATGGCTTGTACCTCGCTGCACCTCGGCCGCCTCCGCAAGCACGTCACGTCCGGGTGGGAGCCCGCTGTGTCAAGTCCATCCCGCTTTGCACCGGGCTCTGGTGAATGCTAGGACCCACTTAGATTCCGCTCCCTGGTGTGGCCTGTACCACCGTTTGTGGTGGTCCAGTGAACCCACTATTCCTGCCGTTACAGTAAAATCTGGCCATAGATCCTGCCAAGGTACCTTTGCCTAGCGTCGCTGACCTCACCATCGTGGCTCAGCAGACTCAGCAGATATTGCAAGAGGCTCAGCAAATGTATCAGCTGAACGCCATGATGCAGCAGCTTCTCTCCGTCCAGCAGCAGCAGCAACCACAGTCATAGTTTCATAGTTTGTAAGGCTAAAAAAAGACAAGTCGTCCATCTAGTTCAGCCTGTTGTGCTAAGGTGTTGATCCAGAGGAAGGCAAAAACCCCCAATGAGGTAGAAGCCAATTGTCCTCATTTTAGGGAAAAATTCCTTCCTGACTCCAATCTGGCAATCAGAAAAATCCCTGGATCAATAACCCCTCTCCTGAATCCTAGTCACTATAACTTGTTATATTATTACGCTCCAGAAATGTATCCAAAACCTTTTTGAACTCGGTTATTGAATTCACCATGACAAGTCCCTCTGGCAGAGAATTCCATAGTCTCACTGCTCTTACAGTAAAGAATCCCTTTCTATGTTTATGTAGAAACTTTCGTTCCTCAAGACGTAAAGGATGCCCCCTTGTTCTAGATACAGCCCTGTGTATAAAAAATCTTGGGAGAGATCTCTCTATTGACCTCTGATGTATTTAAACATATTTATTATGTCCCCCGAAGCCTTCTTTTCTCTAAACTAAATAACCTAATCTTGCCAATCTTTCTGTGTACTGTAGTCCACCCAGTCCTTTTATTATTTTTGTTGCCGCCTTTGTACCTGTTCAAGCTCTACAATGTCTTTCCTGTGCACGGGTGCCCAAAACTGTACACAATATTCCATGTGTGGTCTAACCAGTGACTTGTATAATGGGAGAATAATGTTCTCATCATGTGCATCTATGCCCCTTTTAATGCACCCCATGATCCTATTTGCTTTGGCTGCTGCTGCCTGACACTGGCTGCTACAATTAAGTTTACTGTCCACCAGGATTCCCAAGTCTTTCTCCATGTCACTTTTACCCAGTGTTTTTCCATTTAACATGCAATCATGTAATGGATTTCTCTTCCCCATGTGCATAACCTTGCATTTATCAGTGTTAAATCTCATCTGCCATTTCCCTGCCCAGGCCTCCAACTTATCCAGATCCCTTTGTAATAACATATTATCCTCTATTGTGTTGATTACTTTACAGAGCTTAGTATCGTCTGCAAAGATCGATATTCTACTGTGTATTCCCTGTGTAAGATCATTAATGAAAATGTTAAAGAGGATAGGGCCCAATACTGACCCTTGTGTTACCCCAAGAGTAACAGAGATCCAGTCTGAGTATGTACCGTTAATTACTACCCTTTGTTTTCTATCAGTGAGCCAGTTAATTACCCACTTGCACACATTTTCCCCCAGTCCAAGCATTCTCATTTTATTTACCAACCTTTTATGTGGCACCGTATCAAATGCTTAGAAAAATCTAGATATATGACATCCAGTGCCTCACCCCGATCCAGTCTAGCACTGACTTCCTCATAGAAGCTGATGAGATTAGTCTGACAGGACCGATCCTTCATGAACCATGCTGGAACGGCGTTATACATTTATTTTCAGTGAGATACTCCAGGATAGCATCTCTGAGAAAACCTTCAAACATTTTACCTACAACAGAGGTTAAGCTTACTGGCCTATAGTTTCCTGGATCACTTTTTGACCCCTTTTTGAATATTGGCACCACATTTGCTATGCGCCAATCCTTTGGGACATACCCCGTTATTAGACAGTCCATGAATATTAAGAATAGGGGCCTATCTATGACATCACTTAACTCTCTTAGGACACGTGGGTGTATGCCATCTGGACCTGGGGATTTGTCTATTTTAATCTTCCTAAGACGGAGCTGCACTTCTTCCTGGATTAGACAAGAAACTTTTAAGTTGGAGTTTACCACATCTCTCTGTTCAACAGGAAGGTCATCCTCCTCGGTAAATACAGTGGAGAAAAAAGTGTTTAATACGTTTGCTTTTTTCTCATCGCCCTCTACTGTCTCTCCCTCAGTATTTTTCAAAGGGCCAACATTTTCTGTTTTCTCCAGTCTTCTCCAGTGGTTGCCTCTACGGCTGCAGTGGCGTCCGTCGGTCCCAAGCTCCGGTTGTCATTGCAGACAAACTGTGACGGGGACTCTCAGTTGTGTAGGGGGGGGTCATCACGCAATGCTCCAGGCACGTGGAACTAATGGACAACCAGTTTTCAACTGAACGTTCCAAGGTGGCATTCATGATCAGCCTTCTCTCAGGGAAAGCCTTGGCTTGGGCCATACCTCTCTGGGATAGAAGCAACCCGGTGACGTTTAACCTTCAGGCCTTCCTGGCAGAAGTCCGCAACATCTTTGAGGAACATGCGCGTGATGGCAATGCCGATATGGCGTTCCTGTACTTGCGTCAAGGGGATTCCTCTGTTGGAGACTACGCGGTGCAATTCCAAACCTTGGCCTCAAAACTTTCATGAAACAACGCTGCCCTGTGTGCCACGTTTAAGAAGGGGCTCTCCAGTCGAGTAAAGGATGTGCTGGCCTCATGGGACATTCCTTCCTCCCTGCGTGAGCCTATCCATTTGGCAACCCGTATTGATTTCCGTGAAAGGCAGGAGGAACTCCGTCAAGAACGCGAGCGTCTCCATTCTCGACGTCTGCCCTGTCAGGCTCCGGTGTTCCAAAGGCCTCCACTGTCGCCTCCGCAAACTCTGGCTGAGGAACCTAAGCAAGTGGATAGAGCCTGACCGATCAGGAATGATCACGACAGTGGGAGGAGAACCTATGTCTATATTGTGCTATGTGCCCCCTGTGCTTCGGGGTAGAATTCTAAAGTGGGGTCACTGTTCTCTGATAGCCCGCCACCGTTGGGTATGGAAGACGAGACAGCTAATCACTCGCTACTATTGGTGGCCTGATCTTGTCAAGGTCATCAAAGACTTTGTCGAATCTTGCCCTACTTGCGCCCGCAACAAGAAGTCCCACCTCAAGCCAGCAGGTCTGTTTCAACTGTTGCCCCTTTCTGAATCACCCGTGGTCCCATATTGCCATGGATTTTATTATGGATCTTCCTCCTTCTGCCGGTAACATGGTCATTTGGGTCGTCATGGACCATTTTTCAAAAATGTCGCACTTCGTCCGTCTGCCCGGTTTACCTTCTGCTCCACTCCTTGCAAGTCTCTTCTTTCAGCATATATTCCGGTGGCGTGGTCTTCTCCTACATATTGTTTCGGATCGCGGAGTGCAATTTGTGTCTAGATTCTGGCGGACCCTCTGTTCTCAGTTAAAGGTGAATCTGGACTTTTCTTTGGCCTACCATCCGAAGACTAATGGGCAGGTGGAGAGGGTCAACTAGATCTTGGGCAATTACCTGCGCCATTTTGTTTCAGCTCGACAGGTTGACTGGTCAAGCTTGTTGCCTTGGGTGGACTTTTCCTATTATTCCCTGGACTCAGAGTCAGCTGGTGCTTCACCATTCATTGTAGTGTACGGACATCATCCCTGCCCTCCCGCTGTCTTCTACTACTGGCATTCCCGCTGTGGATACTTTGGTCCGTGACCTGAAGGCCATCTGGAATAACACTCTGCAATGGGCCTTCGCCCAGATAAAGATTTGAGCAGAAAAGTATAGGAAACCTCCTCTGTCATTTGCTCCTGGGGATAAAGTCTGGCAGTCCTCTAAGTATGTCCACCTGAAGATCCTCAGCTACAAGCTGGGTCCCCGGTTCCTTGATCCTTTTGAGATTTTGAAGAAGATAAATCCTGTGGCCTACAAGCTCTGGCTGCCACCTACGATGCGGATCCCGAACTCCTTCCACATCTCTCTGCTTAAGCCATGTATCCTGAATCGATTCTCCCGGAAGGTCGCACCTCCTTCACCCGAGGCTGACTCCTCTGATGTCTTTGCCGTAAAGCAGAGGGGCTTCAATAAATGTGACCGTGCACAGCCTATAGATATGCATTTAGATAAGGTACTTTCACCTCATTCAGCATTGGTATAAAGTTTCAGATCAAATCTTATATCAATTGTAATACCAAATTTATCATATATTTGATCAACTGTACCAAATGAAATCTCCAGTATGTAGGCTGCACAACAGGCCCTTAAAAGATCTGTTTCATAGTTTGTAAGGCTGAAAAAAGACGAGACGTCCATCCAGTTCAGCCTGTTGTGCTAAGGTGTTGATCCAGAGGAAGGCAAAAAACCCCAATGAGGTAGAAGCCAATTGTCCTCATTTTAGGGAAAAATACCTTCCTGACTCCAATCTGGCAATCGGAAAAATCCCTGGATCAATGACCCCTCTCCAGAATCCTAGACACTATAACGTGTTATATTATTATGCTCCAGAAATGCATCCAAACACTTTTTGACTCTGTTAGTGAATTCACCATGACCATTTCCTCTGGCAGAGAGTTCCACAGTCTCACTGCTCTTACAGTAAAGAATCCCTTTCTATGTTTATGTAGAAACTTTCGTTCCTCAAGACGTAGAGGATGCCCCCTTGTTCTAGATACAGTCCTGTGTATAAATAAATCTTGGGAGAGATCTCTATATTGACCTTTGATGTATTTAAACATATTTATTATGTCCCCACCGAAGCCGTCTTTTCACTAAACTAAATAACCCTAATCTTGCTAATCTTTCTGGGTATTGTAGTCCACCCAGTCCTTTTATTATTTTTGTTGCCCGCCTTTGTACCTGTTCAAGCTCTACAATGTCTTTCCTGTGCACTGGTGCCCAAAACTGTACACAATATTCCATGTGTGGTATAACCAGTGACTTGTGTAATGGGAGAATGATGTTCTCATCATGTGCCTCTATGCCCCTTCTAATGCACCCCTTGATCCTATTTGCCTTGGCAGCTGCTGTCTGACACTGGCTGCTACAATTAAGTTTACTGTCCACCAGGATTCCCAAGTCTTTCTCCATGTCACTTTTACCCAGCCTTTTTCCATTTAACATGTAGTTATGTAATGGATTTCTCCTCCCCTTGTGCATAACCTTGCATTTATCTGTGTTAAACCTCATCTGCCATTTCCCTGCCCAGGCCTCCAACTTATCCAGATCCCTTTGTAATAACACATTATCCTCTATTGTGTTGATTACTTTACAGAGCTTTGTATCGTCTGCAAAGATCGATATTCTACTGTGCAAGCCATGTGTAAGATCATTAATGAAAATGTTGAAGAGGATAGGGCCCAATACTGACCCTTGTGGTACCCCACTAGTAACAGCGATCCAGTCTGAGTATATACCGTTAATTACTACCCTTTGTTTTCTATCAGTGAGCCAGTTACTTACCCACTTGCACACATTTTCCCCCAGTCCAAGCATTCTCATTTTACTTACCAACCTTTTATGTGGCACCGTATCAAATGCTTTAGAAAAATCTAGATATATGACATCCAGTGCCTCACCCCGATCCAGTCTAGCACTGACTCCTCATAGAAGCTGATGAGATTAGTCTGACAGGACCGATGCTTCATAAACCCATGCTGGAATGGGGTTATACATTTATTTTCAGTGAGATACTCCAGGATAGCATCTCTGAGAAAACCTTCAAACATACCTTCAAACTGTATTTGCAGACATCTGTCACATTAACTCAGACCAGTAGACCAGTTTCATTTATATCTTCCACTGTATCACATGTTTCTCAAGTACATTCAGGGGACATGTCTTCCTTTGATTTCATGAGTATAGAAATAGTAGTTTGATCCAAGAGAGAAGGGGACTTGGGTAAATAAACTGCTAAGCAGAGAGGCGTGGTGGATGTGAAGCAGGATATATCATAGCAGTATTAACTCCATGATATATGAAAAGACTTAGGCTATGTCTACACTGCACAGAAAAAAGTCAGTTTTTTCAGCGTTTTTCGTTTTCTAAAAACGCTGGAAAAACGACTGTAATCCTCTCCCATAGGCTTCTATTGTAAAAACATCCTGCTGTCTACACTGAGCTTCTTTTTCTGCTCGTTTTTTTTACAGGTCGTATTTTGCAACATGCTCTAAAAAACGCCAGAGCAGAAAATTATGGGCAGAAAATTTACTACAGGAGTCTATGTAAAGCGGCGGACATCTTTTGGCGCTTTTTTTGGCGCGTTTTCACAGCGTTTTTTGCCGCGATTTTTCAATGAAAACCCTCCCAGAGACCCAAGTTACACCTATAGTGGGTGGTAACAAAGGTTAATCCTTATCAAATTTGCATACAAGTGTCTGATGAGTCCTTTTTTGTACCTTTTGTAATAAAATGATCACGCTTTGGTCGCTAACGATTTTTGCACAATACATATTTTTTTCGCCAAAAAATACGTTTTTTACAGATTTTGGCATCAGAATCTGTTTTTTTTTTACAGATTTTGATGCTAAAATCCTTTTCTAAACATATTTTGGCGCTAAAAAAGTTATCTTGCTACTGATGCTGAAAATATATGCTGAATACGTTTTTTTTACGGATTTTGGCGCCAGAATCAATTTTTTACGTTTTTTTGGCACTAAAATAAATTTTTTTACGGATTTTGGCGCTAATAACGTTATCTCGTCTCTGACTCCAAAAATACGTTTTTTTTTACGGATTTTGGCACAAGAATCCTTTTTTTACGTTTTTGACACAAATAATTTTTTTTACAGATTTTGGTGCTAATAACGTTATCTCGTCTCTGACGCCAAAAATACGTTTTTTTACGGATTTTGGCGCAAGAATCCGTTTTTTACGTTTTTTGGCACTAAAATAATTTTTTTTACAGATTTTGGCGCTAATAACGTTATCTCGCCTCTGACGGCAAAAATACGTTTTTTTTACGGATTTTGGCGCAAAAATAAGTTTTTTTACGTTTTTTTACACTAAAATATTTTTTTGAACAGATTTTGGTGCTAATAATGTTATCTCGCCTTTGACACCAAAAATACGTTTTTTTACGGATTTTGGCGCAAAAATCCGTTTCTTTACGTTTTTGGCACTAAAATATATATATATTTTTTTTACATATTTTGGAGATAATAACGTTATCTCGCTACAGACGCCAAAAATACGGTTTTTTACGGATTTTGGGCACTAAAATATTTTTTTTTACAGATTTTGGCGCCAATAAAGTTATCTCGCCTCTGACGCCAAAAATACGTTTTTTTACGGACTTTGGCGCAAAAATAAGTTTTTTACGTTTTTGGGCACTAAAATAAATTTTTTTTTACAGATTTTGCCGCTAATAACGTTATCTCGCCTCTGACGCCAAAAATACGTTTTTTTTACGGATTTTGGCACAAAAATCCGTTTTTTTAAGTTTTTTTTACACTAAAATAATTTTTTTTACAGATTCTGCCGCTAATAACGTTATCTCGCTTCAGACGCCAAAAATACGTTTTTTTACGGATTTTGGCGCAATAATCCGGTTTTTTACATTTTGGCACTAAAATAATTTTTTTTACAGATTTTGCCGCCAATAACGTTATCTCGCCTCTGACGCCAAAAATAAATTTTTTTACGGACTTTGGCGCAAAAATAAGTTTTTTTTACGTTTTTTTACACTAAAATAATTTTTTTCACTGATTTTGCCGCTAATAATGTTATCTCGCTTCTGACGTCAAAAATAAGTTTTTTACGGATTTTGGCGCAAGAATCCGTTTTTTATGGCTTTTGGGGTTAAAATCCATATCTTTACAGATTTTGGCGCTAATAAAGTGATCTAGCTTTTGACGCAAATAAATAAATTTTTTACGGATTTCGGCGGCAGAATCCGTTTTTTGACGGATTTGGGGGCTAAGTTCAATATCTTTAAAAATGTTGGCGCTAATAAACTGATCACGCTTCTGACACTAAAAATATTTTTTTTTTTACGCAATTTGGCGCAATAATGCGTTTTTTTGGGATTTTGCCGCTAAAATCCTTTTCTTAAAAACAGATTTTGACGCTAATACAGTTATCTTGCTGTATGCAAAGATAATGTGGGTTTTTGTGGATTTAGGTGCAAGAATCTGGTGCAAAGTTTAATAAAGCAGTAGCACGCAGCAGCAGCACACAAAGGACAATGTGCTCACAATGGCTCCAGTGATCTAAAGGAAGTGACTACTTAACATGCTAACTCCGCCAGTAGGGTGTAGCTTACATCCAATGGCTTAATTTGTGCATACATTAAAAAGTAGAGCAAAGACGCTTCAAAAAAACGCTCCAAAAAAAAACGAAAAACACGCCACAAAACGGACGTTTTTTCAGCTGCTTTTAACAGGCAGTGGACAGAAAACTCGGTTTCATGAACGTTTTTAGTAATTCGTTTTCAGGTCATTTTTGGCCACTGCAGTGTAGACATAGCCTTATAGTGTTTGTTTTTATATTGCACTTATAATTTTAAACTGTTATTAGGTTGAACTATTTAGAAAAATGTTTACACACCTATTGGATTAAAACCAGATTAGCTCACGTGATCTGAGGAGATGTTTAAAAACTGGCTCCTTGCAATCCAGTTCATATGCTATGAATAAGGACTCCACTCCGAAACGTGTTAGCGTGTCTTGCACTGTATGTTTGTTGTGGAGATTGTCATAACTCGGATATAGAATTTGTTATACATGCTACACCAATAAAGGAATGTTGGACTTTTAATTGTTTTTCTCTCCTGGAAGGAAGTTGATTCCTTTTTCTTTACTTGAATTCAGCTAGAGAAGTGTCTCGACCCAGCCATGCCTTCTCCAGTGAAATGAGATCTACTAGATCTACTAGGTGAGCTGAAAATGTTGTGTACTACTACTATATTGTGTACATGTCTCTATAGTTACAGACTACAAACAAACTTTGCGATCATACTTTTTTCCACATTTTCTCTCTCTTTCTTGCTAAAATAAATTCAGTGATAAATACAAAAGCATGTCTGGATGCACTATATTTTATACTTTTTAATAGGTTTTGAACAGATTGCAAGAAAAATCTTCAGTAACTCACTCTTTTTGATTCTGACAGAGATGCTTCAGAAGCTGTTTTTTCATCAGAAAACACCACACTGTTTCTTTTATTTTTCTTACGATATCTCCGCAACTTCACATCAGTTTCATTGGACATTGAAGAAGGATCTCCTTCATTTTCAGGAATTTTTGATTTGGACATTGACGCTTCAAGGTCAAAGCTACTGAAAAGCAAAGCCATTTCAATTAGCACAGCTCACAACAATGTATCATTTTTATTACTATGAGCCAAATGATTTAACATTTTTGCATGCGTCATCAATTTATTTTGTTGTATCAATATTATTCTTAAAGTAGATATAACCCTGTAATACATACAGGTCTTGCATTTTAAAAACAATCTAATACTATTACACTCAATCAGGCTTGGACTGACCCATTGGGGGAGGAGGATGAGTTTGGGTCATTCCTTTGATGTGCCCAGGCGGCATACTAAATAAAACTATTAACTGCTTGTAATCTCCGCTAAATTGGCTATGGACAGCGTGCACAGCATTTCTAATGATTTTGGTTACCATAGGAGCACTGGTTTTCATCATAAACATTTCAATTAGTTACCAAACAGTTGTTCACTTTGTATGTCTGGCATGAGGCCACTTGCTCTGCAATCTTAGCATGTCTCCTTCAGCCACTAGTAGTTAAAAGTCACTAACTGTATTAATATTTAGCACAATACATACGGCATGCAGAATTATTTATCAATGATAGATGATTGAAGTTTTCCCAGAATATGTTTCTTTTAACACATACTTTGTTCAATTAATGTTAATGTAACATTTCACTGGTAAACTCTAATTATTTCTGGCTGTGTTTTTTTCAGAAGTATTTCTTCCCCTTACTGACTGCTGCCTCCCTCCTGATGGACATTCTTTGTTGCTCTTTTGCATTGAAATTTCTAAACACTACAATTCAAACAGCATTATAGGTACTGAAAGCCATAATGAGTGCACTTTGAAAAAATAAGATATTAGCGGGAACGCAAAGCAAACATAAATTATGGCATTTTACATTCTTGTGTTTAAAAACTCCCTACCAACCAATCTTAAAATGAACAGAAATTAAGCTGCTTGGAACAATTTATAATTAGAGATACAAGTTTAATTTTGAAGCAAGTCACTGACAATCTTAATGAGAACAGAAGTTGTCTAATGTGAACCAGAAAGTAATTTCCTGATATGAAATAATGTCTCTCATGCAAGAATGATGGCTATGTGCTTATCTTTATGTTCATCCTATTAGAGGGATTGTCTGTTGAACTGAAAAAAAAAGTTCACAAATGGAAAGCTTAAAAGTGTTGTTTCACTACTCTGATTCATCTTACCTCAGTCCTGTTTTCTCAGTTTCATTTTTGAATTCAGGGGGGGAGGATGGTGTTTACTGGCTTTACTAGCTTATACTGGTCTGCAGTGACGAGCTGCTGAGGACACCAGGTCTGTAGCTATAGCGACCAGTGCCTGCAGGAAATGAAGTGAGATGGAACCGGTCTGTAGCTATAGCAACCTGAGGAGCTGATGCAGCCTATATAAAAGGGGCTATCTAGAAACAGGTAGGACACTGTTAATGGACACATATTGCAAAGTGACTTGTTTTTGCAAGATTTTTAACATAAAAAGCTATCCTTGCAGTGAGACAACCCCTTTAAGTCTTGATGCATCTCCATGTGATGTTTCAGATGCAGTACACAACTCCCCTTCTCTGCAGCCAAGGTGTGCAGATGTCTGAAAGATGTTTCCATTTTCCATCTTCCTCTCTCACAAACGAAAGCTTTGTGCCTGTTGTTTCCTCCCTTGTGGTAAAAGTCTTAGAGGAAGAAAGAGAAAAACAAACCTCTTTTACCTCCTGATCTGGACACAGACTTGTTTCCTATGTTTCCAGACATATAGCACTACAGGGCAGAAATGTTATCAAACAGTAAAACTGCTGGAAACCATTAAAAATTTCATAAATGTACCTAGCTAGGAGAAAGAAATTGTTTTAGAAAATATTGGGGCACATTTTTCAATAGTGTCTAACTCTTAGACAGTTCTAAGTTAGATTAGACAGTCTTACAATGTGCCACATTTATCATAGTGTTGATAAATCTGGTGCAGGTTGGAACTGTCTAGTATAACTTTGGACCATCTTTAAGTTGGCTTACTTTTATGCCAGAAACTGCGACACATTTCTGGTGCATTTTTTGTTGCATTTAAGCCATGCCCCTTTCCGGGAAACCACACCCCATTTGCTGAGGCCATGCCCCCTTTATCGGACGAGGCGCATAAGTGCCTAAAAATGTCTAAAAAACATAGTAAATGTGGCATAAAGCTTGTAAGACATTATTTTTTTTTTCGCAAATTATGCCAGAATTCTGGCACAACTGCCTTCATAAATGTGCCCCATTATGCTTAAATTGGGCAGCACCTTAAAAACAACATTTATATCACTTGTGTTCTGTCCAATTTTTTATGAGGACTATCATCTTTTTGACAACTAGCAAACACAAAATAGCTCTAAGATTTTGTGCTGGTTTATTTTTCAACTCATGTTTAAGGAGATGGGGCCCTAGTTTTTTTTATAAAAAGCTTCAACGTTCATGGATTGACATAAAAAGATAAACATATAAACCTACAATCTATTATAAAACTAGAGACGGTTTTCAAATCTAACCTCTCTGCTCCAGACTTGGGAGTGCTGCAATCAGATGCCATTGAAGACAGAGATATGATAGACATCTGTCGATAGGAACGTAACATGGATCTTGGCCTTCCCACTCTTCCATCATCAAAGTCGGGCTGCAAAAAACATAATCTATGCTACATATTACTAATGACATTGTCAATTTTACCAAAAAGATCATATAAAATATATACAAATATAAATATGCTGCCAACAGGCAACAGTTAGCTTTTTTCAACATAGAAATAGCTAAAACTACTATTATTATGAAGGACAGTAAAGTAGACAGTATGGTCTGGTGTTCTGCTATACATTAAAAAAAATTATAGCTTTCAAACTAATAGCTGATGTCAAGTGGGTAATTTCCATTTGTGTCCCTCCTGAGCGACAAAAAGCATAAAAAGAAATAGAAAATAATACAGTAAGGAAGCAAAAATTGCTGCCAGCTCATTCAGCAATAGTAGTCCTACTTGAAGAGGAAACCAAAATTTTTTTTTTTTTTTTTTTGGGTAAAAGCTAATATTATTGTAATATTTCAAATAGGAACTGTGATAAACAACCTTATAACATCAGATAGAGAAAAATATTATAAAAAGGCACAAACATAAAGTCCCATGTATGACAGAAAAAAGACAAAATATTTGAATAGTTTTAGTCCTGCAAAAGTCATAAGAAATGCTCAACTGTGTCACTAGCAGGGTAGGTGTTTAAAAATGTTTTAAAGGTGGCGTTGGCTTTAAAAAGTAAAGAATTCTGATGAGACATATGGGGTGGAGACTTGTTGTGTTTTATTACCATTCATGTTGCAGAATATAACTAGCATTCGAATCTGCTTACACAGATCCAACAAACCTGTAGATGATTAAAGCTGTGACTAAAGCTACTTTTTATAATAATATAATACTAGAGGCTCACAGTGCTGCCAAGTTATATAAAAAATTTATTTAATTCATTCCAGGTATGATCTATCATCATACTCATGACAACAGCAGTAGAAATGTCCCTTTAAAGCAGTTGAGAGAGGGATATATAGATAAGAAGAAACTTGTGCTCTGATAAAGCTTTTTATTCTCTTTCCTTTCTTTGGCCTCCTCTGACATCCTTGACATGCCTCCTCCTCCACATTCCAAAAGAAAACAAATATAATATATATTGCTTCCCCACGGTCACTCATGACAAGCTCTCCTCCTTACTGTCCAAAATCCAACCTCACTACCTGTAGTCTTGACCCACTGCCATCCCACCTCATCCCAGACCTCAGTGCTTCTATCATCCCAGCACTCACCCATCTCTTCAACCTATCAATAACCTCTGGCATCTTCCCTTCTGCCTTTAAACATGCTACTATCACTCCAATCCTAAAAAAAACAACCCTTGACCCTCTTCTCTGTCCAACTATCGCCCCATCTCACTGCTCCCTTTTGCTTCCAAACTCCTCGAGCAGCACGTCTATCTTCAGCTGTCCTCCCACCTCTCCTCCAACTCTCTTCTTGACCCACTACAATCTGGTTTCGACCCCACCACTCTACCGAAACTGCCCTAACCAAAGTCACTAATGATCTAGTAACTGCTAAAGCCTCATGCCACTACTCTGTGCTCCTCATCTTGGACCTGTCCTCTGCCTTTGACACTGTCGACCATTCCCTCCTGCTAAAAATCCTCTCCTCCCTCGGCATCACGGACTTGGCTCTTTCCTGGATCTCCTCGTACATCACTGATTTGACTTTCATCGTCTCTCATTATTGCTCCACCTCCTCCCCCCGGCCACTCTCTGTTAGTGTCCCCCAAGGGACAGTCCTTGGTCCACTACTCTTCTCTATCTACAACCTTGGCCTCTGTCAGCTCATAGCCTCACATGGCATTCATTACCACCTGTATGCTGATGATACCCAAATCTACATCTCTGGCCCAGATGTCACTTCTCTAAATCCTCCCGGATCCCTGACTGTCCCGTCCTCCATTTCCTCCTTCTTCTCATCACGTCTCCTAAAACAAATGTGGAGAAAAAAGAACCATCATCTTTTCCCCCACCAACCTACCCCCTGCCCCCTGAACCCCTCATTTTACAGTCAACGGCCTTTCACTTTTAACCCCCCCACAAGTTTCCCCTGTCTTAGGGTTTTTTCCCAGACTCTGCTTATCTTTCAAACCGCACATCCAAACCCTCACCTCCTCCTGCCTCCCCCCCCACCTGAAAAAAAATCTCTTTGCATCCGCCCCATTCCTTTGGCTAAGACCCCTACAAAAAAGCGGGGCCATCCCTTGTCACTCCCCCCTAGAAATACTGCAACATCCTTTTCAGTGGGCCTTTCCCCCTACAAACCCCCTCCCCCTCCAATTCCCTCCTTAACTCTGCTGCCCGTCTTAAACCACCTCTCTCCCCCGCTACTCCCTCTCCTCCCCTCTGCCTCCCTTCACTGGTTTCCAATTGCCCAGCGAATTCTTTTCAACTGCTAACCATGACCTAAAAGGGCTCTCCATGACCTCTCCCCTCCATACTCTTTTCCCAATTTCCAAACCCCCCCATCACTCTCCGCTCCTCACGGGACCTCTCCCTGCCCCCCCCTTATCAGCCCCTTTAAACACAACCGCCCCAAAGACTTTCCCCTGCTTCCCCACCCCGGAACTCCCCTGCCCCAAACAATCAGACTCCCCCCCACTTTCACCACTTTCAAAACAACCTGAAAACCCATTTCTTAGGCTTGCCTAAACCTTCACTAAAACTTGCACTACTTCCTCCTGACATGTCTGCCCCCACCCCTTCTCTTTCCCCCCTCCTTTGTAAATTGTAAGCCCCCCCCGGGTAGGGTCCTCTCCCTCTGCTCCCCAATTGCTTTACCCTTTATCACGTAACTCGTTGACTTATGTAATGTATTTTAACCCCCTCGAATGAAGCGCCCTGGAATAAATGCCTTTAAAATAAATAATAATAAAAATAAAAAATAATAAAAAAAATAATATTTTCATCAGAATCGGGTGGGCCCCACCCGGGTTTACAGACAACAATGACACAATAAAAGTCCAGGTGCTGCCTGGGTTTATTTTTAAATGGCAACAAAACAAAAGCTTTGAAGGGGTTTTTTAAAACAAGCATTTCGACTGGTTTATCAGGGGCTCAAAAAGGGATGTATATTGTTTGAACGGATATCATGGACCCGCGGGCTGACTTACCATGTTTTTTTCCACAGTGTGCTCACACTAGTCAAAAAAAGATCTGTTTATTAAAGAGCGTGAGTAAAACTACCAATGTAGTTTTGTGGTTATTTTTCCCCCTTGCAACATAGGGGGTCCAAAGTTTCAAATCCCTGTAGTATCCAAGTTTTTTTTTTTTTTTTTTTCTCAATGGACATGTCTGATTGAGGTTTCTTTTTATTTATATGCACTGTTTGACTAATTAGTAAGGGCTACAGAGGATAGGAGTAGAATGACAGCACCTGCGGTTGGACACACACTCAGCAGTGAGTGAGTGTGTGATTACTAGGTGGGGAAGAGTCTGACAGTAGCTGCCTGAGAAGAGAGGTGATGTCTGAGCACGTGCAGCAAGAGTGAGGACCTCTCATCACAGGTTGTACCCCCTGGAGATGAGCTGTACACTATGGATCACACAAAAAGGGTACAGAATTTTTAATAAATGATGAATGGTGAAAATGTTTATTATTTAATTTGAAAGTCAATTTTACTTTGTGTCAAAACCCCATTAACCTCTTACCGTTACAGCCAGTTTTGACCTCCCTAACAGAGTCCCATTTTATTTTTGAAATCTGTGAAATGTGTCACTTTATGTGGTTATAACTTTTTGATACCTGCACCTACCCATGTGATTCAGAGTCTATTTTCTTGTGACACATTGTACTTTAAGTTAGTTAAAAATTGTTGGTCCATGCAATCTTTATTTATTTGTGAAAAATATCAAAATATTGTGTATTTTCAAAGTTCAAAATTGTCTACATGTAAGACAGATAGTTATTGCACACAAAATAGTTTATATCAAGCATCTACCGTATGTCTATTATAGGTTGGCATCATGATTAAAATGTCTTTTTATTTTTTTACGACATAAGGGGTCTTAGAAATTTAGTAGTAATATTTGACATTTTCAAGAAAATTTGCAACATTGATTGTTTTAGGGACCAGTCCAGTTCTGACGTGGCTTTGAGGAGCCTGTATGTTAGATATCCCCATAAATGACTCCATCTAAGAAACTACATACCTTAAGGTATTTAAAATACCATTTATGTATTTTCTTTAGCCATTAGGGTTAAAGCAAAGTAGAGGTAAAATTTCAAAATGTCCCTTTTTTTTGCAGATTTAAAAAAAAAAAAATGTTATCCATTATTCACTAGAACATGGTATATAACAGGGAAATGCAAATCAAAATTGATTCCTCTAATTCTGCCATTTTCAGAGATATCCCAAATGTGGTCCTAGTGCGCTATTTGGCTCAATCACAAATCTTATTTTGGCTCAATCTTATTTTCATTACCATTTTCTTTAGAAACCATTACAGTTTAAAGGAAACCCAAGGGCTGAAATCTAATAAAATCCCTT
>JAODAL010029691.1:0-51196 GCA_025379985.1 Phyllomedusa bahiana
TCCTTAACACTCTATATAGGGAAAAAATTAAGAAGTTATGGTATAAAAAGATAGCGATGAAAAAATATTTTTAATACACAAAAAACACTTTTTTTTTTAAAAAAAAATTGTATTTCCCAATAAAAAACATATAAATTGGGTACGCCGTAATTGTCTCAACCACGATAAAAAACTTACAGTATTGCCAGTGGGGCCTATTAAAAAAAAAAAACACGCTGGGATTGCAATTTTTTACCCCTCCCTTCCAAAAAAGGGATTTAAAAGGTCATAAACTTTCCCCCCCCAAAAAATGATTACCAAAAAAGCACAATCTCCGAAAAAAACATATCAAATCACCCGAAACAGAAAAATAAAAATTTTAGGCTCTAGCTAGGCAAAAAAAACATTTTTTCCCTTTTTTCGAAAAAAAAGGGTTTTTTTATTGTGTAAAAGCAGAAAACAAAAAAAAAATATAAAATTTGGATGCTGTAACCCCGTATCAATGCTGAGTAAAAGGGTGCCTTATCCCGACAGTGCCCCGCTGACAAAATAAAAAAAAAAGGATTGCTTATTTTGTTCAAAATGTGCAAAAAAACCCTTTAAAAAGTGATCAAACATCACACCCCCCCAATGGTCCAATAAAAAATCAATATCTGCAAAAAACGCCCCCACCCCGTATGAAAAAAATTTAAAAAAGTATGGCTGTCGAATGGGACAACAAAAAAACCCAACTTTTTAAAAACCATTTATTGTGTAAAAGTAAAAAAAACATAAACATATAAAATTTATATTAGTAAATTTTCCGCCCCCCAAATAAAGTTATACCCATTTATCCTATGGCGAATACTGAAAAAAAAAGCCCAAAACAAGGGGAAATGGTTTTTTTCCCCCTTTTATAGCCAGGGTAAAAAAAAATACGGAACAATTGTGCCCAAAATGCAAAATCCCCTAATGAGATCCATGGGGGGGTTTAAATCCAAAATAAGGCGATTTGGAAGGGTTTCCGTTCTATATTTGGGGGCTTTCGTCGACATGGACCCACCAAAATCTGGGTTTCCAAAAGCCAAAAAGGGGGGCCCTTTAATGCTTATTTCGGCGGGATTGGCGCCTACTGGCCCGGATTTCGCTGAGTACGCGCCAATCCGCGCAGAATTTTTTGGGAATCCACCGTTTTCCTAGAAAACAGGGATTCCTCGCCCCCCTCCCCCCGGCGAATCCCCCGGGGGGGAGAAAGTGAAGTACTTATCCGGGGCAATACCGCCGGGTAATGTGTTATGGGGGGCGGGCCCCCCCCCCGCCCGCCCCCGCCCCTTATTCAAGCGGAATTGCGAGCGCAATCCTCTCCAATTACGGGTTGAATAAGCCGTGTGAAAGGGGCTAAAACTCCCCCCCTTTTTTTCCCCCCGCCTGCGCCCAAACGGCAGTTTACCCCACATGTAGGGATTGCCCAACTGGAAGAAATTGCGTAAAACAATTTGGGGGCTTTTTTTTCCAGAAATCCTTGTAAAAATTAAACTTTTCGTAAAAATTTCAGATTATGGGAAAAAAAATATTTTTTTAATTTCAGAGCCAACGTAAAAAAAAATTGAAATACTGTGGGTTTTGATAACTCACTGCACCCTGGATTATTCCAAGGGTGGTTTCCTGTGTGGTTTTTTGGGGGGTTATTTGGTTTGGCCCTTAGGGGGTCGCCCCCTAAATTGGGCCCCAAAAAAATTGAATAAAATGGACCCCCGAGTCCCGGGACGTGAAATCCTATTTGAGGTTTTGTGGTAAGAAATAGCGCATTAGGGCCCCAATGGATATTCTGAAAAGTCAGAAAATGAGGAATCATATTTAACGGCTTTCCATGGTCACATCTCCCCGTGTTCCCGTAATAAAATAAAAATTAAAAAATAAAAAAAATGACATTCTGAATTTCACCTCCACTTTGCTTTAATTTTTGTGAAAAATCTAAAGGGCAAAAAACTCTTTAATGCTTTTTTAAATATTTAAAGGGGGGTAGTTTTAGATGTGGGTTTTTTTTGGGGGATTAAGCAGACTCCTCAAACCCCTCAGAATGGATGGGCCTAAAAAAAAATCAATTTGATAATTTCTTGAAAATGTGAAAAATTTTACATATTTTTAAACCCCCTTTTTTGGGAAAAAAAAAAAAAAAAAATTTAAAAAAAAAGTGCAACCTACATAGACATAGGTCGATGTAGTCATAAACTTTTTTGATGGAATAATATCTGCTTTTACGCAGAAATTTTTTATGATATTTTGATATTTTTCACAAATAAAAAAAAAAATTTTTGGACCAAAATGTATTATAAAAAAAATGTTGGGGGGGGGGGGGGGGCCAAAAAAAACAATCTCGAAATTTCTTGGATAGGTAAAAGTGTCAAAAAGTTATTCTCGCATAAAGTGACACATGTCAGGAAGGCCAAAACTGGCTCTGGCGGTAAGGGGTTAATAGCCACTTGATAACAATCAAACTTGTTTCAAATATATGCTGCCCTTAAATTGAACAACATATTATGGTAAGAGGTTTGTTTTAGGTTGTGCAGTTGCCTTGTATATACTGTTTATCACCTCTTCATAGTTTACAACATCTCTGCATAGACTGGGACATGTGTTTATCCAGTTCCAGAGATTAACAAGCTGTCCTGGTTATTTCATGATCATTCTGTTGCATAGCTGCTTACAACGTTGATAACAAGCACTGAATCTGTGTGAGTAGGTTTTTATTAGCTGGAATTTGGGGTTCATTCATACGAGTCGGGTCTGCTGTGGGTTTTTTTCCCCCTCATTGGGCCTGCATATTGAAATCCAGATGTACCAATAAAAATATGCACCAATTGTGCAGATTTTGTTGTAGATTGAACTCCCATGATAAATCTGTAACAAAATCTTCAGCAATTGGTACAGCTTTTTACATGTGGATTTTATTCTGCAGGAAACCTCCAGTGGACCCGACGTAAGAGAGTGTGCTCTTTAAAGGGGTTTTCTCATCGTGCAGTTTCACAGAGCTATAGCCAGTTTCAGACTCGCCCTTCCTGGTCAGACTGTGTGGGTGCTATATCAGTTATTGGTATATTAGCTCTGCTGTTTTTTTCTATTCTTGTTATAGTGATATGACTGCAAGAGATTTATAAAATGTAGGGCACAGTGCTGCAGAGTGCTAATCAGTGAATGCTTTTCATTTAGTTAGGTAAACAAATTTCATTGCTAGAGACAAAACTCTGCAGGGGATGATTCACTATGGCCATACTGAATAACAACAGCTTGGAGCAACAGGAGAGCAGGGAGAGGTGGTCAGTAACCAGAGAAACTTGTGGATTCTAAGAATAAATGAAATCTTCATTATCTCCTGACCCAAAAAAGCCAAAAATCCAAAAAAACAACCATTGTGGGTGTTGATAGAAATGGTCCTTCAATAAGTTTCTCCCCTTACGATACGTAAACAGCCTTTTTTAAAAAAAACCTGGTTGAGAAAACCTGTTTTAGATGAAATATATCCCCCGAAAAAAGTAAAAGTTGAGTATAAAACTTCTGGAGAATAAAAAAATGAAGAATGCCACCTTTAGGGCAAAGAATGCATATAAATGAAAAAACAGCATTTATAAAAACCACATACAACTGTTTCCCATTTAAGCAAATTGGCTTCTACACATATTTGTTTAGTTATTAGCTGAACCTTTTGTTGGAAATTGGTAGAAAGTTATAAAAATTATGCCTTTGGGTCAGGATTGCACAAAAATTTTGGCCAAAATTAATTTGTTTAACGACCATATTTTTTTTTTTTTTTGTTAAGTCTACAATGATAATACAAGTTTAAAAGGTGATTTGGTATGGTAAAGCTATAAATTTTGTTAAACTAACTTATAAGTTCACATGTTGAAGATTTGTGCTTTGCAAGCCCTTCATGATGAATGTGCCTAAAAGTGGAGTAAACCAGAAGGGGTTTTTTGACAAATGAAAAAAACCTCTTTTTAATTGGAAGCCTGGGGAGTTAAAAGAAGAGACCCATGTAGAGTTAAAATATCAAAGGAAGTGTTTTGCCCTTTTTGGGGATCCCCCCAGTGGAATGGGGGTATAAAAAGGTTAACGAATAGTTAATTTTTTATTTATTTGCCCATAATACAAAAAAATGCCATTTGGAGTCCCATATGCTTTTTGTGTCTATGCACATTTATAGTAATATTTTATTTTTTATCTGGAAATATAAAATGTCCCCCTTATTTTAGACATTTGTTATTATACATTTCTTTTTTTTAAGTTTATTACATAGTCCCACCCAATGTCCCACCCCACCTCCAGGGGCCTTGAAATTTGGAAGGAATGAAGGTTAAACATGGCCACTCCCCTATTCCCGCTGGGGTTTTTTAAAAAACGGTATTTATAAAGCCCTCCCTTGAATGATCCCCCCAGGTGATCTCCCCAACCACCTGGGACCATGGGACAGTCACCCCCCCCTGGGAATCCAGATTTTGTTCCCCACCCACCCACCCTTGGGTGGTTTAAATTGGGACGGTTTTGGGAGGATCTACCCTACCACACCTCCTGTTACTCCTTTGGCTTTGTACCTTATACCTTATAGCATCACACATCAGTACCACTAATACTAAAGTACCCCCAGTTGAAAAACCCAAGAAGGAGCAGGGCCTGCCCCCCTATGTAGGCAGAGTGGCCCCTTTAAACTGTAAAACCAAATACTTTCTCCTTTGGCCTTTGCTTTCACTTGCTGTCACAGGTTGGGGCACTCACAATCCATGCCCTCAAAAAGGGGACCCCTCATTCAATGCAATGTTTGAGAACCCCCATTGGTGTAGGCCCCCATCATAGTAAGAAAGTTTGGATATAGAAAAGCCACTAATATATTTTATGGTCCCCCCCTGGTATAAAAAGTGTATTTCCCCCATTTGTAAAGGATATAGGAAAGGCACCCCATGGGAAACTAAGTGTTTTTAAGGGTGACCCCAAAAGGATTTTTAACCCACTATAAGGATGAAGCAACCAAGTAACAAACTTTATTGTTATTGTGGGGTGTAAAAACTTGCAGTGCCTTCTTAACTAAAAATAAAAAACAAAAAATATTCGGGCAGCTATGGGGGTTTTGCAAATTAAACCCAAGAAATGTTTATCAAACATTGTTTTTCTGTGCAAGAATGTGAACTGGGAGGAAAGTTTTATGTTGTGAAGTTTTTTGGTTCCCTGGAAATTCCAAAAACCCTGACCGATCCATAAACCAGGAAAAGCTGCGTCTCCTGTATAAAGTTTTTAATCCCTTGGCTACATTTAAAACACCTTAAAAGGTTTTTTTTTTCCTCAGTAAACAATGCTTTTCACAGGTCCCATCTTGGAGCTAGTTTGTCCCTCCTGTCCACTTATACAGAGCAATCAAAAGTCCCCCCAGGGGCCGGGTCCCCCCTCTCCCCCTCCCAGTAGGCCTAGTCTTCCCTCACTAAAGACTTGGAGACATCAATCAATTCTATGGTTGAAGTCAAGTGGGAAAAGGGAGCAGGAATGGTCCCCCACAGCTCTGCAGACCTCGCTGCAGGTTGGGTACCCCCCCCCCCATGTTTCTCATGCCTTGAGGAAGAAAGCTGGTCACCTTCCCTCCCCGCACCTAGCTCCCCCTTTGTAAACCCAGAAAACCACCTTGAGGGGTTATTGAAGGGTAAAAACAGTTGTAAAGTAACAAAAAAAACACATACAAAAATGGGAACAATTACTTTACAACAAAAGAACAAACTAACTGGCAAAGGCCGAATATTAAAGAACAGCTCAAGTGGCTGGGACAAGACTCAAACCCCAGTAGCTAGGCCCCCCAAACTCACTGGCCTAATAGGCGCAAACTTGGGAAAAAAAAATAAACATGTTCAATGTCTAAATTGCCCAGAAGCAAGCCAGGTTTCCCCCCAACCCACACACTCCCCACCAACTAGGGAACAATTTAGAAATGGATAAAAACCTGCAAACATTAACTTTGATACCCTAAATCCCAATTAAGAAAAAAAAACAACCACTCCAGATAAACCACCAAATGCATTGAGGGGGTGTATTGCTGGTAACTAACAAATGGCAATATAAAATTAAATGCAATAAAAGAAAGAAGTTTGCGCCCAAAAATGCCAGAATATGTTGGTGGGGTGCAAACCAAGCTCCTGGGGGCCTTATTACCAAAAAAAAAAAAAAAGAAAAAAAACCTATTTAATTGTGTGACCGTCCCCATAAAATATTAGAATAAGGGCGGGCCCATGGACCCCAAACGACTTTTTCTTGTGTGTTCCAACACAAAGTTCAACAGACACACTCTTACCGCTCCCGCAGGCATTGCTTTGGGCCAGAATAAAAAAATTGGAAACATACCTGGGAAAAAGTGGTTTAAATAAAATGAAAGAATTTAATTTAGTTTTGGTAACAGTGGGGCCACGGGTAAGGCCCAACAGCTGTCCCCACCACCTCCCCTTGTCTCTTTTAACAGCTTCAAAATCCAGGGGCGGGGTTTCCCCTCCCCTCCACCCCCATTAGGCCCCCTGTGTCTTCCCCCACCACCTGAAGACCTGTTTGGGGGACAGAAACAATCATTTTTCCTAAACATGTGACACCAATGAAATAGAGATGGGCTGTGTCACAAGCTCTTGCCCAGACCTCCCTGCAAAGTGTCACATTATTTTATTTTCTCAAAACCATGGAACGGAGCCTGTTTCCCGACCCCTCCCCTTCCCACCAAGTTCCTTTGTAACCAGAAAAAACACCAGTAATTGGGGTTTGTTAAACAGTAATTATACATAAGCGGCGCCCCCCCTAAAATGGATTTACATTAAGCTGGCCATCTTGGTTCATTGTGGGTGGTTCCGCCCTAAAGCACAAAGTGATCATATAAAAAAATTGTGTGGTTTATATGGGTGGAGGAGTTGAAAAATCTAGCCAATTGCCCAGAGATCCTTCAAGAATCAGAGGCCTGTTACCTGTTTTAGTTTTTCACACAGCCCTCAGGTGAAGTTAAGCAAAAAGAGAACACAAAAACCAAGCCAGTTCACAAGCAACAGGGAAACTATCCCCGCCATGCTGATGTTGGGTTCCCATCCAGGGGGCTAAACCCTAAAATATCCAGGCACAGCCGCAAGCACAAACCCCAAAACGGATAAAGCCCGATGGTCCCACACAGGTGGGGGGGACTGTATTTCCCTGTCCCCAGGGGGGTTCCAACTAACTAATAAAAGCAACAAAATTCAAAAAGCAAAACAGGAAGGGTCGGGGGTTTCCCCCCATTCCCACGGGAAAATATGAAACCCTAAAAATCTCCCAGGCCATATGCCCCCACAAATCACAGCCAAATTGGGGCCCGTGTGGGGCCCCATTCCCCTCCCCCCTCAGGCCCTGCCAAGTTTAAAGGTGTATGAAAACCACACAGATAAAGCCTTTCATAGCTGGCTGCCTATAACTACATGATTTTAAAGGTAAAAATACAAACCATTGCAAAAAGTGCTTATTTTTTTAACAGTTACTCCCCCCATAATTACAGCGATATGATGCCTTTGTAGAGTGAAAAACCCCATTTAAAAATGAATGCATTTAACCCTTATGAGACCCTTTTGAGTAAAGAAAATTTTTATTTTTTTTTTTATAATACCATATTTATTTATTTAAGGGAGAATAATTTTTTTATATAGGAGATGTTTTGGGTTAAGAAGGTATGTGTTATGGCTAATATTAGAGAACTTGATATTAGTTTTGTCAATTTGATTTCTCTTTAAATATTAATTCGTGTTTTTTAATTTATTTTTTTTCAAAACTCTAGTGGCCCATTGTTTTTATCCTAATCTTGCCCCAGCCTTTACACCAAAAAAAAAAAAAAACAAGCTGAAGTCAATTCGGGCCCGGGAAATTCCAACATCGACTGCCATACTCCCCCCAGGAGAATGTTATTGGAGGAGAACACTTTTTAATTCATGGAAATCTCCAGCTACAAAAAACCTCTGTATTATTAACATTCATAAATCTTAATGCACATTAAATAGTTGTTTTTATAAAAGCACGGCTGGTTTTTTTCCCCCCCCTTACATTTAAAAAGATGCCTTTCCAGACAGCTTAATGCGTTCCTTTGTGGCATACCAGTTCCAAGTGGGGAAAAAAAAACCAAAAGTGTTTTTACATCAGAAATTTAAGGTTTTAGTTTTCCTAGTGTTTATAAAATAACTTTGTTCTCGTGCTTTAAATGGGAGCCTCAAAATGATTTTTGGCAAGAGTTAAGGAAAAATTATTAAATTATATTTCCCCAAAAGTTAATTTTATTAAATTGGGAAAATTTTAGTAACAAAACCACAAAACCTTAACTTCCTCAATATAATATTGGTCAGTTGACTTGGGAATTAATTCCCCACCTATTAATTAAAAAGCACATTTGATAGTCCCCCTAAATTAGGCCCAGCCCTTGCATAATAATGGAAAAATGGTTCATTTATCAATCTATACAATTATCGAATAATCCCCATTTAAAAAGTGTGGGGAAACCTGAAGATTTACCAATAAAGTACAGTGGGAATTTGCTGCAGCCCAAGGGGAAAAAGAAAAAAAATGCAAATTTGACTGTGAAATTATATATGAAAAAAAAATTTGGATTGTTTGCTGACTACCCCCGTGAGCCTGGTTGGGTTTAAGAACAAGTTAACCCCTTGGATCAGGTTTTATTTCTCTTCTCTCTCACTCCCCTTCTTTTTTCATTTCTCTCCCTCTCCCTCTCCTCTTTTCTTCTCTCTCTCTTTTTCTTCTCCCCCAATCCCTCCTTTTCACTCTCCCCCTCCTTTTCCTCCCCCACCCCCACCCCCACCTCTTACTCATCCCACCCCTCACCCCTCTCACCCTGTCCCCCCCATACCTCCCCCCGTCTATATCTTTTCATTTTTCCTCTCTACTCCTTATCTCTCATCCTCCTTTTCTTTTTTTTTCTTTTTCCTTCCTCATCTTTCCCTCGTTTCTTTCTCATTCCTCTCCCCTCTCCCCATCCATCTTTCTCCCCTCTATCTCACCCCACATCTTTTCTCTCCTCCCTCTTTTCCTCTTCCTTTTTTCACTCTTTCCTTCTTTTTTCTTTCTCTCTTCCTTCTCCCACCCCACTTTCTCCCACTCTCCCTCCTTTTCACCTTCTCCTCTGCCGTCATTTAGTCTCCCCTCCCCCTACACCCCCCTCCTCCTCTTTTCCTCTCTCTCTCCCGTCCTTCTCTCCTCTTTTCCTCTCTCCTTTTCCTCTTCCATCCTTATTCTTCCCCTCCCCCTCTTTTCCCCTTCTCCCTCTTTTCGTCTCCATCCTCTTTTTCTCCTCCAGCCCTCTCCTCTTTCTCCTCTCCTCCTCCTTTTCCTCTCCCCCCCTCCCCCCCAATTCCTCTCCCATCTCCTCTTCCCCTTCCTCCTCTCCCCCCTCTTTTCCCTCCCTCTCCTCTTATTCCCCTCCTCTCCTCTCATCACCCTCCTTTTCCTTTCTTTCCCTACTCCTTTTCTTTTTACTATCTTTTTCTTCCCCCCTCTCTTTCCTTACCCCTCAGGCGCTCCTTTTTTCCCCCCTTCTCTTTCCCCTCTCTCGCTCCCTTTATCTCTTTTTTTCTCTCTCTTTTTCTCTCTTTCCGTTTTTCCTTTTTTCTTTCGTTCCCTCTTTCCTTTCTTTTTTCTTTTTCTTTTTTCATTCTCTCTCCTTTCCCTTCTTTCTTCTCTTTTTCTTCTTTCTTTCCCTCCTCTCCCTTCTCCCCACCTCTCCTCGTTTTCTCCCTCCAATCCCATTCTCTTTCTCGTTTTTCTCCCGTTTATTTCTTCATTCCTTTCTACTCTGTTTGTCCCCCCTCTTCGCTCTCTTTTCTTCCTTTTTTTTTCCTTCTTCCTATTCTTAGTTTTTCCTCTTCCCTTTTTCTCTCTTTCTCCTTTCCCTTCTTCCTCCTTTCTCTGTTTTCTCCTCTTTTTCTCTTTCTCTTTCCCTCCCTCGGTGTTTTCCTCTCTCTTTTCCCGCTCTCAATCCCTTTTTTTTCCCCTTTCTCTCTTTTCTCTGTTTATTTTTTTCTTTCCCCTCCTCTTTTCTCCTCTGTTTTCCCCCTTCTTTCCTCTGTTTACTCCTCTTTCCGCTCCTACTCTTTCTGTCCCCTTTTCCTCCTCTTTTTTTCCTTACCTGTAAAATATGGTTGTTTATTACCAGATAATAGCCATATCCACTTTCCCTGCATAGTGGGAAAATGTGCCCCTGCTGTTAACACAAAAACCTTGAAAAACCGAGCCCATCTTTTCTGGTTCCCCACAATGGGAAATTAGAGGAGGTACGTGTTGCCATGAATTTTTATCCCAGGTGAAAGTATTTTCTTGTTTGGGCCTGGAAAAATCACTTCCCAGCTTGGTCCTGGGGGTAGGTGACCATATGGGCCCCCCCCATAACCTCACTGCCCATAAAGAGTGATTGAACCACTGGTCCCCCAAAATATTTTTTAGGCCAGATGAAAAAGACGGGTATTGTTTTTTATCAGATGATACAGTATATGTTCATTTAAATTGGGTAACAAGAATGTTTTTTGTTTTTGGCTTTTTCCCCGCCTATTTCAGGGCAATGCCCTGCCTTTCTTAAAGCTCCCCCCGTGATTGTGTTTTTTTTTAAATCTTCCCAGCTTCCAGAAAGTAAGTGTAAAGCACGTATCCCTTTTATTCCCCTCCCCTCGTTTGGGAAACTTATTTTTAATGTAAATAGGAATAGAGATGTTTCTTGTTCTTCTTCTGGATCACTATGACTTGGCTCTTTTTTGGATTGATTGCCATTGCCCATGTGATGCTGAATGTTTCAAGTACGGCCAGGCTATCTTGAAGATCTTTCTCTTTTAGTGACAGCAGTAAGAGTTCCTCTGCACACAACAGGAACTTCACCTTGTAGTCATGTAGGTTAAAGGGATTGTCTCGCTACAATGATTGGGTTTTAATTAAAAGATCTTTAAAAAACAAGCAGTTTTGCAATATTGTTCAATACAAATTTTCCCTATTTGTTTTGAGTTATCCCGATAGTGGGAATAAATCGTTTCCTCAAACACTTAGCCCTAAACCTGGGGGTTTTTTCTCTCACGGTTCCCAGTGCTGGTGATTTTTCATTTAGTTTCTCAAGCGGGTTGAGCCAGAGCCCCTCCTGCACATTTATGGGGCCCACTTTTGATGTTCTGTAGGGGGGGGGGGGGGGGTTCTACTCCAGGCTTCTGTGTCTTTTTTGCGGTGCTGTTGGATTAACCCTGTGTGTGTTGCTCCCCCCTGCCCCCTACACAGATTGGGGAGAGAGAGGTGAGGATGATTGTGGTCGACGTTTG
Organism: Phyllomedusa bahiana; assembly: GCA_025379985.1. Classification (NCBI taxonomy): domain Eukaryota; kingdom Metazoa; phylum Chordata; class Amphibia; order Anura; family Hylidae; genus Phyllomedusa; species Phyllomedusa bahiana. The sequence continues at coordinate 11,289 of JAODAL010029691.1, forward strand.
TGCCCAGCGTGAAGTGTGTTACTTAAAAAAATGTTTGGTTTTCTGTGGAGTTTTTGATTTTTTTTTAATTTAGAACAGATCGGGGGGGCTTTGTGAAACGGTTAAATACCCCTCTTTTCCCTTCTGTTTTAGTGCCACATCCTAAATTTAGAAAACACACTTCCAGCGGCCCTGTGTCTGTTTGATGGGAGGACTGCACAGAAAACGGGTTTTTGGGGTTTGTTGTTGCTTGAGATTTTTTTTCCGTGGAGTTTTTGCAAAGCGGGGGGTTTGGATCACTTGCACCCCCCCCTGCTCTGCTATTAGCTTCACAGTTCACAAAACCTTTCTGGCTCCATAGGCCACTAAAAAGATCAGCACCCCCCCCTCTTCTCCGGGCTCTGTGGAGGGGGGCAGCAGGAGCTTGGCCCCGAAACGTGCAGCTGATCCAGCAGTGAGCACCCGATCTAGGCAGGCACAAAAACAGGGTTAACTCTGCAGCAAACCCCTGGCCCCCCCCCCGCGGGATAGAAGTTCCCTGCACTGGAGGAGAGTGTCTGTTTTTGTTTGAGGGGTGAGGGTAGGGGTAAATTTGGGGGAGGAAAGGGCAGAAAAGACGCCCCCCCTGAATTAAAAAACCCTATGGTCCCCAAGGACACACTGAAGTAGGTGAAAATATATAGTGGAAAACCCCCTTTAAAGGGCCGGGTGTTTGGGGGGAAATTAAAAGGCAACCCCTTTTCATTGATGAAACACGTTGAAGAGTGTTGTGTCGGGTTTTGCTTTTTTGACTTCGAGGCCTATTCCCATTTACCTTCATGCTGCATTAGTTCCCAGTGTATGAGCTTTTAGTGACGTCATAGGTTCTCCCTCCTATTCTGCTCTCCAGAAGTTTTAGGAACAAGCTGTGGTACCACACTGAGTCAAATGCCGTTTTAAAGCCCACCAGACTGGTATAAATGTTTTCTGGACATGAGTCTGGATGAGGCTGTCCCAGGGTTTTGTAGATTTTTGCCAGTGGTACAGGGGGGGGGTTTTGGGCGGGAAAAATAGTTTTTTGGGAAGTGCCAGTTTTTTATGAGGTTGGTTGTCCAATAAAATAGAAATTTGTATCCCCGCACTTTCTTTATGCTGTGAATTTATTGTTTGGGAGAATCCTCTCTGAAGAGCGGTGTGGTTACTTATGGTCACAATAATTACGGTGCTACAATTTATAGTGATTGGCAGGAACCTAGCCTGGCATTTGCTGAGAACATTGTGCTGTGGGGGGAAAGGGTTTAAAAATTTCCCTTAATTGATGCTTTTAAAAACCCGTTTCCCTTTATTTTTTCTAAAAAAAAATCCCTCTGTATTTGGGACTGGGATTTATCGGCCCCTTTTTTTATAGGTAGGTGTTATGAGGTTTGGCCAGTTTTGAGCCGCAATTGCCAAAGATTACCAATGCAGTGTATGTTTCTGGGGAACTTTATTTAAAAAAAAAAAAAAAAAAAAAAAAAATTGTTTTCCATCGGGCATTTCTATTTGTTTTTTAAAAATTTTCACAGTTTTACCCTTTTACTTTTGTTTCTTACACACTGATTGGTGTGTCTGGGGGGTTTTGGTAGTCCTTGACTTCTTCCTCCATGTTTTTCTCTTTCTGTTTGGGGGTTTGGTCTTCTGGGATGTTTTTGTAGAAGTCCCTGAACATGTTGCCATTTTGGGGAAAATGTGAAAAATTGTTTGGGGTTTGGGGTTTTCTTTGGTTTAAGTTTTTCCGAAAATTTGTCCTAGAGAGAATCCTCAAGCTGTTGATTTGGGGTAGGAGATGTGAAACCCTGATTTAAATTTATTTTGAAAAACCTTTTAAAAAAAATATAGTTCCTGAAAAAATTAAAAAAATTTTTAAAACGTAAACTATGTATATTATAAACAAAAAAGTGCCCCAATGCAATAAAAACAGAGCATATTTATATCCCACACATATGTGTGTGTGGTGTGTGTGTGTGGGGATATATTATTTTTTTATATATTTTTTCTATTTTCGTTTTTCCTTTTATATTTTATAATTTGTGTGTTCTGTGTATAGGTATGGTTTTGGTGTGGGTGTTATTTATATTTATATATAAAATTTATTTATATATATAATATTATATATATATATATTTTAAGGAATTTTACGATATATTTATATAAAAAAAGGAATGTTTCGTTTATTTATCCCAAATATTTATTTTTAAAATATTTTTTATTATATTACACACACTTTACAAATATAATATTAAAATTTTGTGTGGTGTATTTTATATATATATGTGTGTGTGTATATTTATGTCTGTTTTTATTGATTGTTTATGTATTAAAATTTTATTTAAATATATTATATTTTTTTTATATATTTATATATATATATATATATGATACGATATGAAATTTTAAAAAAATATGTTTGTATGAGGAATTTTTACGAATAAAGGTCATGGCCCCTAAAAGGGGGTTGGGTCTCATCTCAAAGTTTCATAGGTTACATGACTAAAATAATGCGGCTTTGCTCTGTCACTTCCGGGGTTTAAGCTGTCTGTAATTAGCATTTGGCTCCTGTATTTACACTTCCTGTTTTTTTTATTTCCCGATTAAATGAATTGCCCTTTTTTCGGGAAGTTCTGAGGTAATGTAAAAAAGTAATTACTATCCCTTTTTCCCGAAATTAAAAATTTTAACACCCCAAGCCTCACACTTTCCCCTGCAAAATTGTGTGATGGCACTCCCTGCTAAACAGATAAAAAAAACGCAGGGGAGGAAGGGCATTCACAGGTTTGGGGCACTTGGGAAAATGGAAACCTTAAAGGTGTTAAAAAACATTTGTAAAACCTTAACAAAAAAAAATGAACAAACAATTTATTTGGAAAAAAGTCTTCATTTAGTGTTTTCCCCACATTTGGGAAAACTATTCTTTGTAGTGAGACAGTCCCTTTAACAATGCAGGATGGTCAGATCTCTTGCATTCCTCCCTTTCTGCATTACATAGTCCTAGCAGGGGGCAGGGAAGGGACAATACTTGGACAGCAGTCTAACGAGCCTCCGAATCTTCAACTTTTACCTCTAAAAAGTTCTGGACTTTGCTACAGAGGATCCATAGGTCATTACCCTTGGCAAATTATCTAGTAGTAACGTTTGGGAAAAGGGTTTAAATAGAAGATTTAGGGCAGTCAAGTTATAGGTTTAAAGGTGCAGTTTATCAAGTGGAGGGGTAACTAGCTGGAGGTCAAGTCAGGCAGCGGACAAGGGTCAAGAAACAAGCTGGTTTAGAGCCCAGGAAAAGGGTTAAAAAGAAATGAAATTTTGGCCCTTTAAAAACCAAAAAAACCAGCAAGTGCAAAATCTTTAAATGTCCGGGGGACCATGCTAAACTATGTGGCAAGTGCCAAAGGAATGGAAGTCCGTAGCTGCTTGCCACACACAGCAGCAAATCAGACCCGGGGGGGAAGCTATGAACAGCAGGGGGTTTTGAAAAATTTTTGGGGTTAAATTTTTTGAAAAGGTTTTCTAAATATGCTGAGTTTGGGGAAGGGGTTTTTTTAAAAGGTTTTTGTTTTTATACTTTGATCTGAAAATTCATTTTTTTCATTGCATAAAACAGGGTGGATTTGAAATTTAAAAACACAGTCAGTAAGGTTTTATTTTAAAACAGTGATTTAAATCAAAGTTTTACCTAAAATAGTTCTTGTATTTTAACATGCAAAAATAGAGAAGATTTTTTGAACAAATTTTTATATTTACTTTTTTTTTTCTCCAGTTTTTAAAGGGGTTAATCTTCATTTTGGGGCACCACTGTTCGGTTTTTACTTTGGAAGGGGGAAAAAAAATTTGACCTTAAAAACAAAAAAATTTAGTTTTATTCAATGAAACAAAAAAAAACCATTACAGCAAAAAGTTTTTTTGTTTTAAACAAACACCCTTTGTTTTTTAACAAATTTGGCTAAAAAAAATTTATATTTTTTTTAAAGAAACTTAGACTTCAGCCCGCCCAACATAAAAAAATTAAAATTTATCTGCCCCTGCTGCCCTCTGTACTCATTTGTTTTCTTTTTCATCATTTTCCCTTCTTTTTCCTATTCAAAATCGGAAAAGAAAAAAAGTTTTCCCTGCTTTTTTTGGTCCCACCGTTTCTAAATTTTTTTTTTTTAGAATAATGATCCAAAGGAAGGGGAATATTCTTTCAACCCTGCAGAAGAAGTTTCGCTTTAAAAGTGAAATCTTTACTTGAAGGCATGTTACAGGGTTTAAAAAAGGGGCATAATTCCCCGCGCGTGATTACGTCCGTTTCGCCCCTAAATACCCCCAAAAAAAAGTCAGGGGTTTTTCAATTGATTGCAATTTAAAAAAACTCCCTTGTTCACACAGGGGGTTTTTAACATGTCTTTTTTTACGCGCGTTTTCAAAAGCGAAAATTACGATCAAAAAAATAAAAGTCCCCGGTAAATTATTGAGCCGTTTTGGGGGAAAAAATTTAACGCCTTCTTCCCCATAGAAAAAAAAGGGGAAATTTTTTAAGTAAAGAAAATCATTTCCCACCTTTTTGTGACGCGTTTTGCACGAAATTTACCTGAAAATACTTCAAAGGGTAAAAATGGGTTCAGTTCTACCCAAAAGACTTTTCCTGGTTTTGTATCAATTTTTGGGGGGGGACAAAGGCGGGAATTTTGCAGAAAATTATTAAATTAACCCAAGTTCAGGAACATAAGGCAACGGCAGAAGACCGCCACCCCCGGGGGAATTGCGCCAAAAACCAACGCATGCGGCTAGATGGGGGTGCCCTCAAAACGGGGGTAAGTTTTAATCCCGGGGCTATTTTTAAGGGCATAAATGCAGGGTGTCCCAGTACACCCGCAATTATACCGGTTGAGCTTTTGTGCTTTGGAAAAAAGGGGAGAGGGGTAGCAGGCAGCGGGCCACTTTTCCCAGGGCTATTTTTTGCAATTTCTGAATTGTATTGTGTAAAACATGAAAAGTAAAAGAAAGATTTCAAAAATTTTTAATGATTATTTATAATTACATGTCTCAAACTGTGATTCCCAAAAGTGTTATAAAATTTTTTTTAATTAATGAAATTTAAATATGAACTGAAATTTAATGTGCATGTTAAAGGGGAACATTCTTTTACTTTGGGAAATTTTTTAAAAAATGTGGATATCTTTTTTTTTAAATTAACTTGGCATTCTGCCTTTTGGGCTTGTTTTTTGAAATTGTCATTACTTTTTTGTAATAAAAACCCATATTGGCCCTTCTTTTTTTATGTGTTTTTGTAATTTTTTTTCAATACTAAAATGCATGTTTTTTTTAGATCCCCTAACATAAAAATTTTTTGCATTCCCTTGCATTTAAAAATTTGATATATTTGCTTGATGCTGCTGGTATGAAATAGGGTTTGAAAAAATAAAAAAAAAAATTTAAAACCCAAAATATACTGCGGGCATGTTTTTTAAATTTGAAAATTTTTTTATTTTTTTCGGGGTTATGATAATTGCAAATAATATTTTTCCCTTTTTTTTGCTTTTTGCACCCCAAATAAACGAATTTGGGTTTAGTGGGGGGGGGTTTTTTTCCCAAGGCGTTTTTTTGGCCCTTGTGAAAATAGGAAAAGTAAAAAAGTACATGCATTTCCCTATCTATAAAAAACAGACAAATTTATTTCACGGACCAAAGACCCGTGGGAACATACACAAAACCCACAGTAAAATTTTTTAGCAATGTTTGATACACTAAGAAAGTTTTTTAAACAAAGGATTTTTTTTAAAAAATTAATTCAATTTTATTTTTTTAAAAAAATTCTTCAGTTTATTGAATATATTTTTAAAAGGGTTTGGGGGAAAAGAAGCAACAGCCGGATTTGGGAAAGGAAATCTGTGTGCGGGCGGAAACCCCAAAAGCCCCCTTGGGGTGGGAAAAACAGCAACAGGGGAGTTGGCAGGATCTGTGTGCGGCAAACCAAAGCCCCCCTTGTGGAAAACAGAAAACACCCGGGAAAGTTGGCGGGGATCTGGTGGGGCCAGAACCAAAGCCCCCCCTTGGGGAAAGACAGCAACAGCCGGATTTGGGCAGGATCTGTGTGGGGGAAAGGAAACCAAAGCCCTTTCTTGTAGAAAAGAAAAGCAAAAACCCCGGGATTGGGGCAGGATTTTTCAATAGCTTCAATATTTTAATATCTTAAAAAGAAAAATTTGGGTGCTGATGGTTCATTTTGAAAAATACTACTGTGTTTTTTGGGTTTTGCCTAGCAGAAATAGGCGACTAAATTTAAAAGGAGGGAAATACGCGGGGCAAACCGTAAATAATTACCCCCCGAAGCTTTTTTTTTTCCGGTCCCGAAATTTCCCGGGGGGCGGGCCACCGAATTTATGGACTTATTTTAAATGGAGGGTAATCACCGGGGTAATTTACGCCCCCTTTTTAAGCCGTGGAACATAGCCAAACCCCAGTTTTCAAAATCCAAGCGTTTAAAGTGACTTCCCCCATTTACGGGTGTAAACCTTTCCCCTTAAAATTTTCTTCAAAACTTATTTTTCTTGAAGGGTTTCCCCCCTTTAAAGCTCAAAAGTTTTTTATAGGGGGCATTAAAGATGGATGTTTGCGGGAAAACCCCATTCATAGTAACTCCTCTTCCTCAGCACAAAATTTTTTGACCCAAAAAATTGGGATTTTTGACAGTATTTCCCAAAAAAATTTAGCGGGAAAGTCATGCTTTCCCATTCGTTTGTTTACTGCTTGTAATTTTATTTTCCCTGTGAGTTCGTTTTTTAATTTTTCCACTCAGTTCCCCTTTCCCAAAATTTTAACAGCATCCCAATAAAACCGCTATTTTTTTATTTTGTTAAAGCTTGAGAGCTGGGGTTTTAGGAAGCTCAAACAAATGTTCAACATTTTTTCTTAAGCCCCCTGTTTTAGGGTTTTGGGCCGGACAAAGGCCCTCTTTTTTTATTCATTTTCTTCACAAAATGTCATCAGAAAAGGCCCGTTTTGATATAAATGCTCAAAAAAGCCACCACAAGTTCCATCTAAATTTGTGGGAAACGGGGTTTGCTTTTTGGTTCCCCCCCTCCTTTTCCCGAGATGCTGCACAAAAGGGTGTTACCCAAGTATTTAGCAAAAATTTTTAAAAAAATTAGCCTTTATTTCTGGAACACTTAATGTTTGGGTAAAAGGGCAGCAAATGAGGGACCCGCAAAAACCCTATTTAATTTGCAGCTTTGTATTCCCTCCCTGCTCTTTTAAATCTCTTCTCATCTTGGGAAATTTGCCCCAATTTTTCCCCAAAAAACCCTTAAACTCGTACAGGGCCCTTTGAATTTTTTTTCACCCCTGTCCCTTTCTAAACTTTTACTGCCACTTTTTTGTAAGTATTTTTCTGTGTGTCATTTCCTGAAGTAAACTTGTTTGGGGGCAAGGAAAAACTTTACCTTCTTCCCGTTGTTATACAAGGGACATTTCAATAGGGCATTGTGGACATTACTCCCCCCCATTTAATACTTAGGGGTTTAAAAATTTTTTTACCCTCCGAGCGTTGCCAAAATTTCTCCCCTTTCTCTGTCATTTAAAACCCCGATCCGGGATTTCCCTGCAACATCAGTCTGCTGGGGTTTGGGCTGTATCCCGGCTCGTGGGCGAACCCAAAAAAATGAAAAAGTGGGTTCCCCCTCGACGGAAAAAAAAGAGTTCGTTCATAAAAAACTGGGCAAAATTTTTTATCAACTCTTTTTCTAATCTGCTTTGTTTTTTAACCAAAACCTTCTATTGGTTCCCGGGGGGGTAAAGGTTTTTTTCTCCTTTTGGGGGATGGGGGTATGGGGGCTGTGGGTTTGATGATGAAAAGCCGCCCGTAATGAAGCACTATCCTGGGTGGATAAAATTTGAAAAATGTACAACAGGAAGATGGGGTCTTGGGGGTGGATAGTTTTCCCCGAATCCATGAAATTCCCCCAAACAAAAAAGTCCCAAAGCGTTATTTTTTTTTGTTTATACAATTTTTTGCTTATTGTACACAACACATCCCCTCCCCAAAAGAATAAAAGGGTTTTTTTTCTTTATAACGTACCAAATGACGGGAACAGCCCGTAATAAGAAGAAAAAAATAATTTTTCTCACACATGACAGTTCTTTTTTAAAATTTGGGTTCAATAAAAAAGTTTAAACCCAAAATGAAGATCCTGCCCCGTTTTTAAAAGTGTTTTTTTGGTCACTTTATCAACCCCCCACTTCTATATTGGGTTTCCTCATTTGCGAAAAACAAGGGGCCCTTTCATTTTCTTTGTTGCAAAACTTTGCATTTTTTCACGGGATTTCCTGCCTTAAAAGTAGGCGAAGGGGGCTTCATTTAAAAAAATTTTTAAAAAGGGTTCTTTTTCGGCCTGCCATTATAAGGGGAAAAATTTAAAAAACCTCAGTCGGACACACAAACAGATCCCGACTTGTCCCGTCCCGTGGGTAAAGCTGCAGTATTTTTGCTCAAAATTTCACTTTCCCTTTTCCCCTTTTTTTCTGCTTGCCCTTCCTCCTCCTCACCTTAGGGTTCACATTTTTCTTGTGTTGTGCAAACTATTCCACTCCAAACAATCAGAAACAAATTTTCCCCAACTTTTTGACTTGGCAGAAGGGGTTTTTTCTGTATTCATAGGGGGGGTAGAATAGGATTTAAATCTTTTTTTTTCCCAACTTGTTCATGTTTTTAACATTTTTGCTGTGAAAAAGAGGCTGGGGCCTCGGGGTCAAAAATTTAGTTTTTGGGAAATCGTAAGTAAAAAACGAGCTCTGTGATAATATAGGAGAAAACGCCCACTTTAAACCTACAGAACCTCTGGGAAAAGCATGGGATTGTGAATTTTCCCCAAAAAACGCCCTTTTTTTCTACTTTAGTTTTAAAAAACTCAATTTATCTCTGATGGGAAAAAAACCTTTGGGTGGGAAAATTTTCCTCAAAAGCATTTATGGAAAAAAAAAACCCCCTTTAAATAAAAAAAACTCTGATTTTTTTTTTTTTTTTTTTTTAAAAAAAAAAAAATAGATTTTTTTTTTTCCCCCCTGGCATAAAAAACAAAAACTAAAAAATATGCAAGTGGGGAACTGTTTGAATTTTAAATAGAAAAACCCCAAAATTTTAAAAAAAAAGGTGGTTGGGCCTTAAGGGGGGACTGTTCCCAGAAGTGGCATATCTAAGTCAGTTTTTGGGCATTTTAAAAAAGTGTAAAGGTGCCGAAAACCATTTCTTTTTAAAAAAATTTTGGGGCGGGGATACCTTGCTAGTTTTAAAGTGCCTTAAAAAAAGGCACATCGAAACAAAAAAAAGGGGGATTGTATCAAAAAAGGGGGGATTGTATTAAAAAGGGGCACGCATTAAAAAAGGCCCCATTGCTCAAAAAACTCGGGGGCATAGCAACCTTTTTGGGAATATAAAGGTAGGGGGCCAATCGAAGCCATTGGTCCGGGGGCACATAACATATGAAGGGGTTCAATAGGCGCTTTTTGTACGGGGGGACAACCCGTTTCACCTTTTTTAGGCGCATTACAAAGTGGGCCCCTTTCCCCCCCTATTAAACTTTCCTATTTTGGTTACGGGGGGTTCATTTACAACAAGAATATGGCGTAAAAAGTGGGTTTGCCGCAAAATAGACCAAAACACTGGCGTTGTCGTGTTGGGACATGTCGCCCTAAATGTTGAGTGTAGAAGAGGGACATGGTTAAAAACTCATCGACCTTGTCCCCCTTCTCTGTTGTCATGCAGTGAGGAGGAACAGTACACCTGGGACCCTTGTTATACTGATTGGTAGTGGTCCCGACATTGAGGTTCACAGCAATCATACATTTATCACCTATTCTGCAGGTCAGGAGCAGATACTAAGAGGGAAGCGGTACAGGCAAATCATCCCCCTTGTCCTTCCTTCTCCATATACACCCTACAGGCAAACTTGTTGACTGTTCAGCCTCACAGCCAAGAAAGCCCAGAAAACCCTTTTTCATTAAGACTTTCTATTGGCTAGATCCATATAGATCAGATATTTAAGTTGGCTACACAAGTCTTAAACACTGGCAACTGACTAGTCCAGGTTTGCATGACATAATGGTATAGAATGCACTGTGCAGAATACATTTTATCTTTTAGTATTCAGCATGTATTTCCTCCCTTCAGCATTAATAAGGGGCTTAGGATGTATCAAGTCCTTGGGTGAGTACACCAAGAATCTCGTGCCCGGTAGTTTTCAGTATTCTCGGCACTTGGCATTAGTAGAGTGGTATCCTATGGATTTTTAATGGTTGAAGAAACACCTTGCCTAAGAAATATGTATTTGTTAATGTTCGATACCATTGCATTTGAAGCTTTTATGGTGAGTATAATCAAAGTAATGGGTTACTGATCATTATTAAATGAAGTCATGTGTCAATGTAAGATATTTAAAATTTTATGATGAAATGCTTATGCAGGTTTTAGTCTGTCCTTAAGTTTATGAGCTACAAGGTTTTCTTGCACTCACTGTGATCTTTTGCTTGTCCAGAAAGCATGAAAGGAGTTGTAATTTAAATGATAGCACATAAAATGACAAGCACTTATTCAAATTAAATCAGCAGCTATCTCAGGTTTAGGATGGTATTATTAAGGGGGGTGTCATGGATCACTTACTGCAACATTTTTGATCCCTTAAAATGTTACAAAATGTCAGAAAAGGACAATTTTATCAGCGAAAAAAGAGAAAAATGTATTTCTTGTTAAATTACTTTGTTTCAAAAGTGAAGGAATAAGAGCTGCACATAGCCATGCTACCAATCAATAAACTTTCAAGTGGCTGAAAATCCTCTTTAGCTAATAACGTACCAATTCACGATAATAATTCTTCTACATTACAAAGAGATGTAGTTTTGGACCCCTTATCCTATGTAATACAAATTCTGGGGAACAGTATTGTACCCATAGGGGACATAATGTAGATCTAAACAGAGCAAAAAGAAGGCTTTTATTTATTTCAAGATACTAGATTGTTACCATTAGGTTTATATGGGCAAATCCAGCAATTCTTGCTACTTGAAGTAGGATATATTGCTGAACTGATGGTAAACTAATTGCACAGTCAATAGAAATTCTGTCACTACATGAAACGTTTCCTTTAACGTTTAATCATTTTTTAAATAAGGATATATATTTCATCCACATATAATATTCATACTGAAATTGTACATGACCTGAAGTCCAATTCAAATGAGTCTCCTCCTTTGCATCAGCGTTCCTTCGCTTCACGCTGTAAGAGGTAAGGTCTAGGATGCTTGACAAAGGGGGCGTGTCCTACCCCCGAAACTTAACGTTTGGACATTGCATAGTTGACTGAGATGCAAGTAAGATGTACTGCCAGGATCTGACCAGGACATGCTTAGTCGAATGAAGGCGGCTAGACGTTACCTCGTACAGCGTGGAGCGAAGGAACGTTGATGCAAAGGAGGAGACTCATTTGAATTGGACTTCAGGTCATGTACAATGTTAGTATGAATATTATACGTGGATGAAATATATATCCCTATTTAAAAAATGATTAAAAGTTAAAGGAAACGTTTCATGTAGTGACAGAATTTCTATTGACTGTGCAGTTAATGGGTTTGGGCCCCTGTGTCACTACTGGACACTGAAGTCCGTAAAAGTGTCATACTAACTAATTTCTGTTTAAGTGAACTAATTGCAACAGTTTTGCAGGTTATATCCTTGGCAATAGATATGCATGTGTGGTGCTAGGTCCATGAACTTCTAAGAAACTGAAAATGTGTGTGATAATCTACATACGTGCCAATGGCCTGGCCCCTAGACTACTAAGATTATATAATTCAGCATGTCATACCATGTCTCTATCTTCATTCATGCAAAATGAAATCATGGTGGTATAAGACATGTAACCAAATGAAAAACTGGTGAGTACACAGTGTTTATACCCTCTTTAACTCCTACTCTATGGCAGGATATACTGTTATTAAGTAATAGTACCAAATTCTTGGATAGGGACTGCTCTACATTTATAGCTTTACAAGAATTTATAACATTGACCAATGGTCAGGATTCAATAAAAAAGAAAACTAGTGTATTGTTCAGATACACACAGAAGGATATTGGACACCTTCCAGATATACAGTTTGCACAGTTGACTACCTTTATAAACACTGCTAAAAAATAAAGGGACCACTAAAGTACCACGTCCTAGATCTCAATTAATTAAATATTCCATTTGAAATCCTTTATTCATTACATGGAATGATACTCAAAATCAAAGTGGAAAATCAAAAGGTAGATCCAACTTGAGTGGAAATGCTTCAAGACAATGAAGCTCAGTAGTGTGTGTGGCCTCCACGTGCCTGTATGCCCTCCCTACAACACTTGGGCATGCTCCTGATGAGGAGACGGATATTCTCCTTAAAGGATCTCCTCCCAGACCTGGATTAAAGCATCAGTCAACTCCTGGACAGTCTATGGTGCAACGTGGTTTTAGTGGATAGAATGAGACAAGATGTCCCAGATGTGCTCGATTGGATTCAGGTCTGGGGAATGGACAGGCCAGTCCATAACCTCAATGCCTTCATCATGCAGGAATTGCTGATACACTTCAGCCACATAAGGCTCAGCAATGTCATGAATTTGAAGAAACACAAGGTCCACTGCACCTGCATAAGGAGTCTGAGGATCTCTTACCGGTACCTAATGGCAGCCAGAATAACGCTTTCTAGCACATGGAGGGCTGTGCAACCCTCCAAGAAATACCTCTCCACACTATTACTGACCCACTGCCAAACCAGTCATGCTGGAGGATGTTGCAGGCAACAGAACGTTCACGGCATCTCCAGACTGTCACGTGCTCAGTCTGAACCCACTCTCATCCGTGAAGAGCACAGGGCGCCAATGTCCAATCTGCCAATCTTTGTGTTCTGTGGCAAATGCCAGTCTTCCTGCACGGTGTTGGGGTGTAAACACAACACTGACTTTTGGATATTGGGCCCTCATACCACCCCCATGGAGTCTGTTTCTGACAGAGCAGACATATGGATATTAGTGGAATGCTGCAGGGCATTTTGCAAAGCTCTGGCACTACTCCTCCTGTTCTTCCTTGCACAAAGGAGGAGGTAGCGGTCCTACTGCTGGGTTGTTGCCCTCCTATGGCCCCCTCCACGTCTCCTTGTGTACTGGCCTGTCTCCTGGTTCCTACTTCATGCTCTGGACACTGTGCTGACAGACACAGCTAACCTTTTTGCCACAGTTTGCATTGATGTGTCACCCTGTATGAGCACTATATTTACTATTTTGCCATAGGCAAACTTAAACTCTATCAGTTCTCTATCTGTTAAACACTAAAACGTAACTTTTATTATATCTAACTCTTAACCTCTATACACACTATTTAAAAATCTGATCTCTAACCTCATCATTTAACCCTTTTTGCTTCTGAGAGAGGGAATAACTCCCTTTCTATTATCAGGTCTGGTGGAACCCCACCTACTAACAGGGGAGCCTTATATCTATAGCAAAGTACTAGCTTCAGTAAGGGATCCCAAATAAGGCCCCCTTGTGATCTGCGAGGTCATATCTGACGTTTTAAATTGTGATCTCTCACCTCTGTCTACAAGTGTCACCTGCTGCAGACGGTGTCACAAGGGGGCCTTATTTGTTCTGTGTCCATGAGATTAGGGACGACTGCCCAAGTAGTTGGCTTGGGATCCCTTACTGAAGCTAGTACTTTGCTATAGATATAAGGCTCCCCTGTTAATAGGTGGGGTTCCACCAGATCTGATAATAGAAAGGGAGTTATTCCCTCTCTCAGAAGCAAAAAGGGTTAAATGATGAGGTTAGAGATCAGGTTTTTAAATAGTGTGTATAGAGGTTAAGGGTTAGATATAATAAAAGTTACGTTTTAGTGTTTAACAGATAGAGAACTGATAGAGTTTAAGTTTGCCTATGGCAAACTAGTAAATATAGTGATCAAAAGTCACTCTTTGTTCTCTTGCGAGATTCCCAATTTTTTGGAGATTATGTGACCCTGTATGAGCTGCACTACCTGATTAACTTGTGTGGGTTGTAGACACCGCCTCATGCTAACTCTAGGGGTGAGAGCAATGACAAAATGCAAAAGTGACCAAAACAACGAACAAAAATGATGAGAGCAGAAAGGTTCTGTGGTCACCACCTGCAGAACCACTCCTTTTATAGGGTTTGTCTTGCTAACTGCCTATCATTTCTACCTGTTATCTGTTCCATTTCCATAATACCAGGAGAAATTGATTCACAATCCATGTTGACTCATAATTGGACTGGTTGATTTCACAGCGATGGGTTTTGAGTTGGTATGACATTGTGTTATGTTAGTGTTCCCTTTATTTTTTTCAGCAGTGTACTTGTCTGTCACAGACCACCTTCTATATGACTGATGACTCTTTAGAAACCATTAATTTAACACTTAATAGGAAATATCAGCACTGAAAATGTCCAAGAAAAATGTTCTATGTGTGTTGGCAGTAACTAAACTCTTAATACACTTGTGACCACTTGTATTGCAGTCTTTGCTTCATCTCATCACCATACTTTTTAGTCGATTCCTACTGCTATAACCAAAAAGCTTTTCCTCAACTTGACATGTACTGTGCAAAAGTTTTAGTCAGGTATTGAAAAGGCTGTAACGTAAAAATGCTTTGAAAATAAAATTTTAAATATTTTTTAACAATGAATAAAATGCAAAGAAATGAACAAAAGAAAAATCTAAATCAATTCAACATTTGGTGTGTTCACCCTTTGCCTTCAAAACCACATCAGTTCTTCTAGGTATGCTTGCACACAGCTGTTGAAGAAACTCAGCAGGGAAGTTGTTTCGTACATCTTGTAGCAGATCTTACGTGGATGTAGACTTGCTCGGACCCTTTTGTCTCTTCATGTAATCCCAGGCAGACTCCATGGCCTTGAGATCATGACTCTATGCGGGGCCGTATCATTACATCCAGGACTTCTTGTTCTTCTTTATGCTGAAGATCATTCTTAATGGCATTGTCTGTATGGTTAGGGTCATTTTCCTGCTGCAGCATAAATTTGGAGTCAGTGAGACTCCTTTTTGATGGTATTACATGACAAATGCAGCCTCAAACTTGCAAGGAAGCTCCAGCATGCTTCACTGTTACCTGCAGACACTCATTGTATCGCTTTTTAGCCCTTTGGTGTACAGTCTTTGTTACAGCCAAATATTTCACATTTCGGTTCCACAGTTCGGAGCACCTGCTGCCATTTTTGTGCACCCTAGTTCTTATGTTTTTGTGCACAGTTGAGTCGCTTGGCCTTGCTTCCACTTTTGAAGATACAGCTTTTTGGTCCCATTTCTTCCATGAAGACCACTTTTGACCATACTTGTCTGAACAGTTGATGGTTATACCTGAATCAAATGGATTTCTCCCAGTTCTTAGTTAATGGCTATGCTGAACATCTTATAATTTTGAAGTGAAGGAACTGTATGTTCACACAGCGTTTTTTGAAGTGTAAATTTATGCTTCAAAATCTGCCTCCAAATCTGCTTAAAAAAAAACGCCCGATCAGAGGCGTATTTCGAAGCGGATTTTGAAAAATCCTATCCCCCAATGCTGACTATGGGTATTTTACAAGCAAGAATTGACGTCACTTATTTTTATGGCCGTAATTGTATCCGCGAAACAGCTCGAAATTACGCTTGTGAAATATGGTTCATGTGAAGGACAAGGCGTATTTTACATTATATTCAATGAGGAATGATTTGAAACTTGTCTGATACTGATTTTGGGCTGTTTTTCACTGCGTAAACGCGCTAAACACCGTCCAAAAACGCTGTGTGACCATATCCGAACTGTAAGGGTATGTTCACACGGCGTAATTTGTGCCGAAATTACGGTAATCCATAGTTCTCATAGAGAACTGTGGGCTACACCTTCTCCCCCCCCTCAAGCTCCCGAGATGCAGTACATCGTGTGAACATACTCTAATTTGTCTTTCATTTGCTAGACAAAGTTTTCTTGGCTGGCCAGTGCATCTATAGTCGTTGACCTTTCCATTTTCTTTGTTCTGCTTTACAAGGGCTTGAACATCACATCTTGAGACCCCAATCTGCTTTGAAATCTTTCTATATCTACTTTATGTTCTGCTGCTCTGCAAAGTCTTGTCATGGTGCATGACCTGTGACATAAAATGATCTTCCAGTAGTTCACCACTGTAACAGTTTTTTCCTTACCGACTTTTAAGCCCCTATTCTGTTTCTGCTTCAGTTAATAACCGTTTTATGCTCTATGAAAAGGATCATTATCACCTGTCTGGTATAACTGGTTAATCATGCACCTGACTATAATCTTGCACAATCTCTGACTTTGTCCAAGTGTACAAGAAGAATTGTAGAAGAATTGATGCTTTTTTGAAGACAAATGGTTGTCACACTAAATATTGATTTCGTTTATTCACCTTTCATTTTGTTAATTGATTAGAACCCCTTGTCACTTCATACTTTTACTGCTGCTAGTGTTCATTTAAAGGGGTTTTGCCACAATCTCATTTCATACCTCTTGCATCCAGCTCTTCAGCTCTGTGTGCTCAGAAGGGGGCGTGTGCGATTTGTTTGAATTGCATATCATGTGACCCAGCAGGATGACATCACCAGGCCTTTCCTCTCTTCAATCAAAGAAAAGTCTGTTTATGTATAAAACTGTGAGTAGCTCAGAGGTAAAGTTCTTACCTCACAACACAAGGGTCCTCGGTTCAAATCCCTGCAGGAACCAAATGTGTGGATTTTTATTTCTCTTTATCAATGCACATACCTCATTGAGGTTTCTTTTTGTTTTATTCATTTGCACTGTTTGACTAATTACTAAGGAGTACAGAGGACGGGAGTAGATGACAGCACCTGGGGCTTGAACACTCAGTAGCTGCCTGAAAGGAGAGGTGATGTCTGAGCATGTGCGACCAGGACTGAGGAGCTCTCAGCCCTGGTCGTATCCTCTGAAGACGAGCTGTAAACAATGGATCACTAAAGGAGCAGCTAAAACAAAAATGGTGCAGAATTTTCAATAATGATGAATGGTGAAAATGTTTATTATTTAGTTTGCAAGTTTCCCAAATCAATTTTACTTTGTGGCAAAACCACTTTAAATAAAAAAAAAAAAAAAAGTGTCCCTCCTCTTACCTTTGTTCCAGTGCTGCGCCATCCTCACTTGCTGCTCGACTTCGTTTCTCTTTACCGCTGCAGCAGTCATTTGCCACTACCTGCCATGCCCAATTGGAAGTGAGCTGTACAATTGTTGAAGTCACGTTGGGGCACATGATTCAACAGTGACGTTCCTGCCCGGAAGAAGAAAGAAGAAAACAGAAGATTAGAAGCGAGTGAGGATGGCGCAGCGCTGAAACGGAGGTGTGGGGAGTAGAGCGAAACTGATATCTGCACAAATGGTCTGTATTTTACAGAGGAGTATATAAAATAAGATTAAAAGTGTTCAAGCACCTTAAAAATAAATACAGATGTTAACTACTCACGCTCTTCAATAGCTCTGTTATTGAGATAATACTGCTATAGAGATATATAGGCACCATGAGCAGGACAAACCAAAGCTGTGAAGACATCCGCCCCTGCTTCACCACCAATGTTACACAAGCGCTACAAATGAGCAGTTAGAGTTGAACCCAGAAGTTTACATACACTATATAAAAAAGACACATATGCATGTTTTTCTCACTAACATGAAATCAGAATAAACCTTACCCGTTTTAGGTCAATTAGGATTACCAAAAGTATTTATATTTGCCACTATTCCAAAAGACGCATATAAAAGACAACAGATTAATGTTCGCAAATGCACACAGGAACAAAGACCTACATATTTGGAGACATGTCCTGTGGTCTGATGAAACTAAAACTACACTGTTTGGCCATAATGACCATTGTTACGTTTGGAGGAAAAATGGAGAAGCTTGGAAGCCTAAGAACACCATCCCAACTGTGAAACACGGGGCTGGCAGCATCATGTTGTGGGGTTGTTTTGCTGCAGGAAGGACTGATACACTTCTCAAAATAGCTATATTTACTATTTTGCTATAGGCAAACAAACTCTATCAGTTCTCTATCTATGAAACACTAAAACGTAACTTTTATTATGTATAACACTTAACCTCTATACACACTATTTAAAAACCTGGTTTCTAACCTCTCAATTTATCCATTTCTACTACTGAAGGAATAGCTCCTTTTCTATTATCAAGTCTCTATAAACAGGAAAACCTTATATATACAGTAATTTACTAACTCCAGTAAGGGATCCCCAGCATCTTACTTGGGCAGTCATCCCTAATCTAATGAACATAAAACATATAAGGTTTCCTTATGATACCCTCTGCAGTGGGTAACACTTGTAGACGAGGGGAGAAATCACAATTTAAAAGTGTGTGTGTGTGTGTGTATTTATATTATATATATTTATATTTATAGTTATGTATTAATATATATATATATCAATAATATATATATATATGTATGTACACACACTCATACAGTACATAACCTACAATAAAAAAACATGGGGAACTACAAGTCCCAGCATGTCACACTTTAAGATAAGGGATTGTATGTGTGTGTATGCAATGTGAGTGTATATGTATGTGGACTTTCACTGACACATTGCACTCTATGGCCTGGGCTGAAAACACTGGAGGTTTCCACAAAACCTCCAGTCTAACGGGCTGTTTTAGGGGTGAGCGGGCTTCGGGAACGGCTTTGTCCAGGAGGCGGGCACCAGGTGACATCACTCAGGAGGCACTGATTAACTAGGGCTTATTTTTGGAGTAGGGCTTATATTTAAAGCCTATTCCAGGAATCTGTGAAAATCAGGCTAAGGCTTATTTTTGGGGAGGCCTTATTTTTGGAAAAACACGGTAAACTTCTGGTTTCAGCTCTAACTGCTCATTTGTAGCGCTTGTATACTATTGGCGGTGAAGCAGGGGCGGATGTCTTCACATCCTTAGTTTGTCCTGCTCATGGTGCCTATATATCTTTATAGCAGTATTATCTCAATAACAGAGCTATTGAAGAGTGTGAGTAGTTAACATCTGTATGTATTTTTAAGGTACTTGAACAAATTTAATCTTATTTTGTATAATCCTCTGTAAACTACAGACCATTTGTGCAGTTATCAGTTTTGCTCAACATAGAATTATGAAACCATTATATTGTAAAAGAAGAGGTGCTAAACCTTTTATTCTGCAAGTTAATTGGTAATGTTTGTTATTCTTTTTTGTTTATCCCAAAAGTCATCCCAAAGATGAGATTCTTAAATGTCTCTTCCAGCTGCGTGCCAGACAAAGTATAAAGTCTCTGTTCCTAGGATGTGTACAATGGAGACTCTTGTAATGTACTAGCTAATTCTGTATTGACATTATTGCTGTTTAAAGTGCCTATTGTTCTTTGTTTTAATATATTTTATACACCACCCATTGATATTTTCATGGGGTGCGAACGTGAAATACTGGATGGCCTCTAATAAGTGTTACAGTGTTGTACATTGAGAGGGAAGAGCAGCTGGTTGGTTACCCTGGTACAAATGTCTCCTAAGCTCATTCATAGAACAAACATAGTACCTGTAGGGTTTTCTGTGTGGGACCAGCTGCACCATGCCTGGTAGACCTGTCGGGTCATTCAACATAATAAGACTGAACAGAGTAGTTATACTGTATCAGCAAGGTCTATTCCAGGCAAAGATTTCAAAGTAGACTGGGGTTGTCTCACACATTGATTAATCTAAAACATGTAGGCAAAAAAAAATATTGCCAAACATTGCTATTCTGATGTTGCCTTGTTTAAAGAGAAGAAGAGCATATCTTATCTCCTGCTTGTGTACACAAGCTTCCCTAGGTTATTGATCATCTCTCTGTACTCTGACTGCTCGAGCAGCCCTGTCCAACCATGATGACATCACTCCCTTCTAAGTGTTTTCAGTCAAACTGGTGCTTGGTTATCTATGTTACTGACAAGCTTTAATGCTTTTAGAGCTCTGTAGCCTTGTGCACTACAGTTTACAAACCTCCAGCACTCAATTTACTGTAACAGATTCAGCTTGGAACAGCAGAAATGATATGACAGTCTCTGCTGTACAACTTTCCACAGCCTATCCAGGAAGTAAGAGCCTGAACCTGGTTGTATGGAGCAGGCTCTGTGATACGGCTTGATGAGAACACCCCTTAAAAGATTTAATCAAATGTCAGGTGATAGAATAATTAATTAGTTTTATTCAAAATTTTAATTAAATTGTAGTACATAGTCATTAAAGTTCAGCTGTGGTCTCTTGGAGTCCAAGTAGAAGCCAAAGTTAGGGGTTGACTAAATTGCAAAAAAGGCAATCTCGCATTCATTTATCTTTTTTAAAGGAGTTGTTCATCTCATAACAAAATCAAAGCAGCAGCCCCTCGGGCCCCAGTAATATAACGATAATTTCATACTCAACATCCTCTGCACCTTGTCTGCATGGTCTTTTGCAGTGTTCATGTGCCACTAGTTTACATCACAGTTCGGAAGTGAATAGTGATGTAGGTAGAGGCATGTGACTGCTGCAGCCAATCAGTAGCTACAGTGGTGATGTCCCTGTTCAGGAGTGCAAGAATGAAAGCAGAATAATGGCGAGATGCAGTCCTGTAATCGCGGACTGGAGGAAGGGGAGTATAAGTTTATTTTATTTTACTGGGGCCCCAGGAGATGCTGCTTTGATTTTCTTATGAGATGGACAACCCCTTTCACTGCATATAAATCCTTGAATTCCTATACTACTTTGAAATTAATCATATAAGTTTGTATGGAAATTGTATGTCCACTTGAATGTAAAGTAGGTGAATTATAATTTGTGCACAAGTTAATAAACTTTGACATATATACAGTGGGGGAAAATAAGTATTTGATACACTGTCGACTTTGCAAGTTTTCACACCTATGAATAATGGAGAGGTCTCTACTTCATCTTGTAGTTACACTTTAAGGCCTTGTTCAGACGTCTTATTCAAGCCGTAATTGCGAGCCGGATTGCGCTCGAAATTCCGGCTTGAATAAGAGGCGGGGGCGGTGCGGGGGGTGCGGCCCGCCGGCCCCATAGACTTGCATTATCCACGGCGGGGAGGAGCGACGGAATCCACTGTTCTCTATGAGAACTGTGAATTACCGTAATTACTGCGACGGATTGGCGCCGTACTGCAGCGCAAATCCGGCGCGCAGTACGGCGCCAATCCGCGGCGAAATAAGCCGTGTGAACACGGTCTAACGGTGTAAGATATAATCTAAAATGTCACATAGAATCTTTTTAAGCTAATTAATTTGCATTTTATTGTATGAAATAAGTATTTGATCAGCTACCAACCAGCAAGAATTCTGGCTGTCACAGACCTGTTGTTTTTCTTTAAGAAGTCCTGCTACTCTGCACTCATTACCTTTATTACTTGCACCTGTTTGAACTTGTTACCTGTATAAAAGACACCTGTCCACACAATCAGTCACATTCCAACCTCTCCACCATGGCCAAGACCAAAGATCTGTCTAAGGACACCTGGGACAAAATTGTAGACCTGCTCAACGCTGTTATGGGTTACAGGACAATAGACAAGCAGCTTGGTGAGAAGGCAAGAACTGTGGTGCAATTATTTGAAAATGGAAGAGACCGAAGATGACTGCCCATATTCTTCGGTCTGGGACTCCATACAAGATCTCTCCTCGTTGGGTAAGGATGATTCTGAGAAAGGTCAGGAATCGGCCCAGAACTACATGGGAGGACCTGGTCAATTACCTGAATAGAGCTGGGACCATGGTCTCAAAGATTACCGTTAGTAGCCCACTACTCCATCATGGATTAAAATCTACTCGCCATGTTTGGAAGAAGAAGGATGAGTACAGCCCCAAGAACACCATCCCAAACGTGAAGTATGGGAATATGAACCTCATACTTTGGTACTTTTCTGCAAAGGGGACAGGGCGACTGCACTATACTAGAAGGGAGGATGGATGAAGCCATGTATCGCAAGATTTTGGCCAACGACCTCCTTCCCTTAGTAAGAGCATTGAAGATGGGTCGTGGCTGGGTCTTTCAGCAGGACAATGACCCGAAATACACAACCAGGGCAACTAAGAAGTGACTCCGCAAGAAGCATTTCAAGGCCCTGGGGTTGCCTAGCCAATCTCCAGACCTGAACGCAATCATAAATCTTAGGAAGGTGCTGAAACTCAGTGTAGCCCAGTGACAATCCAGAAATCTGAAAGATCTGGAGATGATCAAACTTGGTCAAGAACTACAGAAAACGTTTGACCTCTATAATTGCTAACAAAGGTTTCTGTACCAAATATTTAGTTCTGTTTTTCTATTGTATCAATAGTTCATGCAGTAAAATACAAATTATTTAAAGATCATACAATTTGATTTTCTGGATTTTTTCTAGATTCTGTTTCTCACAGTTGAAGTGTATGTACAATAAAAAATTACAGACGTCTCCATCCTTTGAATGTGGGAAAACTTGCAGAATCGCCAGTGTATCCAATACTTATTTTCCCCACCGAATGTGATCATTTTACTGATTCTAGTAAGTTAATTGAGTAGGTAATTGCCAGCTTTAGCTGCCTAAGGGCATATAATACTGGAGAATTTTATAGCAAAACATGCGCCAATTTTGGTAGTGTAACTCAACCCAACAGTGACCTCTGAAACATGTACAACTTATAGGTTTATTATGAGACTTTCACACAGAATGCCTTTTCCTAATTTACTGTAAGAACTGGAAAGGTCATATGATAATCTAATGAACGAACTTATTGGATATTAGCTTTTCTACCTGTCTTGTGTTATTTATTCTAGAAGTATTTTTATGCAGAAAACATCTGTTCAACATTCTTAAAGGCTAATTAAGTTGAACATTAAAACAAGATGCTTTAAATTTCCACCGCTACAGTAAATACAAAAATGCATTTGTGAAGTTGATGCATCCACTTTCTTAGTGAGACAATGTCTCTTATTGGAGCTCTGCTGCTCTTTATATGAGCCGTGGAAAATGTTCTTTTACAATGTAAACGAGGCAAACTCATAATAAATGACTGCTTCTTAATGCCTAAATAGGAATCTGTTGATGTCTGCTTCCTGCAGTATTGCAGAACAATTATTCTCTTAAGAAAATATTGTCTCACAAAAGATACGTGATCTGAATCTGCACCATCCCGGCTAGAGGACCCGTATCGCCATGCTACTTGAGCAAACATTTCCTCCTATCTAACTTTTAATACCCCTTGCACAATTAATTATGAACAGATACAAAGCTTGACTGGTTAAGACATTTAGCCTACGCTTTCATATTCAAGCCAAACATTTTAACATGTTCCATAAAGTACAAGAGCTGCAACTGTGTGTTGCCTGCAAAGTGCTTTTGCTCACTGAGACAGAAAGAACTTTGCAGTTATTGTAATAAAACATGCTGAGCACCTCTAAATTTTGTATTCTTAAATGGTTAATAATGTAAAGTGCCTGAATAGGAAATAAAACATTTACACATTCTGTTTGCGGAATAGAAGCACATCAGGTAGCAACACTTTTCTTCATTTTTTGTTTTCACTGTCAGAAGTGCCAACTGCTGAAGAGATTTGTGCCACTAATTACGATGTTATCTTGTCTGGCAGCTTTCACTCAGATGGCATTTGCTACCCGTGT
The DNA here is from genome assembly GCA_025379985.1 of Phyllomedusa bahiana. Lineage (NCBI taxonomy): Eukaryota > Metazoa > Chordata > Amphibia > Anura > Hylidae > Phyllomedusa > Phyllomedusa bahiana. The sequence continues at coordinate 34,968 of JAODAL010029691.1, forward strand.
GCTGCCAATATTGGCCTAAACAAGTTCTTGTGTCATGACAGGGTATATCGGGTGCAAATAAAGTGTCTGTAAATGTATCTATGCATACTTATATGCACGCACCCCATATTTGTACATAATGAATCCACAGATCAATAAAAAGAAATAAAAAAAATATTATATATATATATATATAATTTATATATATATATATATATATATATATATATATATATATATATATATATATATATATATACACACACATACACAGTTATGCTCAAAAGTTTATCTACCACGGCAGAATTTTTGCTTTTTTTGCCTTTTTTTCAGAGAATATGGATGATAACACAAAAACTTTTTTTCCACTCATGGTTAGTGGTTGGGTGAAGCCATTTATTGTCAAACTACTGTGTTTTCTCTTTTTAAATCATAATGTCAACCAAAAACATCCAAATGACCCTGATCAAAAGTTTACATACCCTGGTGATTTTGGCCTGATAACATGCACAAAATTAGACACAAATGGGTATGAATAGCTACTAAAGGTAACATCCTCACCTGTCAACTGTTTGTTTGTAATCAGTGTGTGTGCATAAAAGCTGAGTGAGTTTCTGAGATCCAGACAGACTCTTGCATCTTTCATCCAGCCACTGACATTTCTGGATTGTGAGTCATGGGGAAAGCAAAAGATTTGTCAAGGGATCTACGGAAAAAGGTAGTTGAACTGTATAAAACAGGAAAGGGATACAAAAAGATATCCAAGGAATTGATAATGTCAGTCAGCAGTGTTCAAATTGATTAACAAATGGAAAATCAGGGACTGTGAAAAACAAACCACGGTCAGGTAGACCAACAAAAAATTCAGCCACAGCTGCCAGGAAAATAGTTCGGGATGCAAAGAAAAACCCACAAATAACATCAGCTGAAATACAGGACTCTCTGAAAACTAGCGCTGTGGCTGCTTCAAGATGCACAATAAGGAGGCACCTGAAGAAAAATGGGCTTCATGGTCGAGTCACCAGAAGGAAGCCATTACTATGCAAATGTCACAAAGTATCTCGCCTACAATACACCAAACAGCATAGAGACAAGCCTCAAAACGTCTGGAACAAGCTCATTGGGAAGTTTTTCGCCCCAACCGTAACGGTTACATTTGGAGAGGTGTCAAAAAGGCCAATGATGAAAACACACACACACACACACACACACACACACACACACACACACACACACACACACACACACACACACACACACACACACACACAACACACACACACACACACACACACACACACACACACACACACCACACTCTCTCTCTCTTTGTGCATTCTAGTTCCACTATGACAACTCAGGCCCAGGTAAACCACTTTTAACTTGGTCTGCCTGTTCCAGCAGTAATGTGCCGCCTAGTAGAAGCCAGTAAACTCACCCCTGAATTCAAAAAGGAACCTAGAATACAGGTCTGAGGTAAGATGAATCGATGTAGTGAGACAACCCCTTTAAGGCTTTAGATTTGTGTACCTTTCTTTATTAACTATCATTAAAAATAAAAAGCGTATACGTCAAGTGTATGGATTTTATAAAGGACAAAAAAAAGAACTAATCTTTATTTCATCCTTTATTAAAACAATATATGCTCGATGAAAAAAGGTGATGTGATTGGGGTCTTAAAGAGACTATGTCGCCAATTTTTTTTTTACTTATTAAATCAAGCCCCTGATCCATATGCTTTTCCTCTGTCGTTTTTATTTCCTGATTGTAGATTTCTTAATTCGGCCGTCTGTATATGATTGTGGGGAAGACATTCTTGCTTGCACTGCTTTAACAGCAGCCAGAGAGATACTTTACAGCAGCTTCATGCACATAGGATTCTTAAGACAGATTCTGTCCCATAGACTTGTATAGGAGAGTTTTCACTGTGAAGGGAGGGGAGAGGGGGAGCTGTGACAACTGGTGGATTCTGTGTTATCTGTACACATTGGTGTCTCCTTTCTGCTGGACCCTGGTTTTACTGATAAGCTCGCTAAACAGAACAGGAAGTGTCAGACGATTATTAGGCCTAGTGGCCAAAGGGAATGCTGCAGGACTTAAGACATTAAAAAAAAAAATACTGAAAGTGATATGGAAAATTAAAAAAACAACCAAAAATTCCTAAAAAGTGTGTTTTAACATAAAACTGTGAGTTAAACAATAAGTAGTTTTTTGATGACACATTCCCTTTAAATGTTTCTCTGGTCCCACCAAAATAGAAATCTGGGAGGCTTATTTCTGGGGGTTGTGTTTGATTTTTCTGCATGTTGAAATGTAATAAAAATAAATGAATGAAAAACATTAGAGGTAATGCTGTTTTAACCATCCTAGTTACCAGGCTAGTTTTTACTATAGCATTTGTCACAATTGGAGAAATCCTGGGTCTAGTTGGTATTCTTGTAATCATCAGCATAATTTGTTATATGTAGAGATCTTTTTGAAATACAACAAAATCCCTTTATATTATGTCAGTGACTAATTCATTGTTCAGTCATTTTGGGTTTATAATTTATAAATGGACGCACTGTATTCCTTTTTTATGTTAGGGCTATCTCCCAGCAAATGTGGAAAGACGGGATGGTACACTGAAAAGAAAGCAGAAGGAGTATTTTGCCTTCATCGAACAGTACTACAACTCCAGGAACGATGAAGCCAATCAAAGCACATATAGACAGGTAAAGACTTGAATGTTGAGTGTGCCGTTGGGTCATATTCACACCACTTTTTTTTTTTTCTTGTCCATGTTGAGCGCAAATACTGGAAAAAGCATCAGACAGATGTATTAAACACAGGCTGTTACTTATGCCTAACAGCACAGGCTTTTATGGCGTAAGTTTAACATGTTTGTTATGTGATATATCCATTGAGCCTTTTGGTGTCTGATGAAACTATGGCATCTGTCACCTATAGGCTGTTATAACACATACGTCATAATAATGTTATGATGTATGTATTAAGCGGATTCCATGTAGTAGCATCTGTCAGACATAAATTTTGCATACATAGTCTAGCACCGGGAACCAATATGTCAAAGAAACAATAGATTTTTCTGTTATTTTAAAGGGAATCTTATAGGTGGTTTATGCTGCCCTATCTGAGAGCAGGTTGTCATAGAGGAAGAGAAGCTGATCTCTGTGATATCCAGCTTTATATGATTTGATGTGGAGTAAAAAGCAGAAAACAAATCAGTGAAGGTGAAAGCTGTCAGTCATTGACCGTGGAAGGTGTATGCAGGACTCCTACTGTCTCTTAAGGAGTCCTGTCCGTATTTTCTCTGATTTTGTTAAGAAAACCTGCTCCAAATATATTACAGAGCTCAGCTTCTCTCCCTTTATTACATTTTGCTCTCAGATAGGGTAACATAAATCACCTAACAGGTTCTCTTTAAGCTGAAACATTTGGTCACTTCTGCTTTTGGCTAAATAAATTTTGGTTTAGCTTCATTAAGTTTTGTTGCAAATTATTTTAAATTTTTTCATTTCTCTTTTTAGCAGCATATTACCGCTTTTTGAGAATGTGTTGTTACTAAAAAAGTAGCCGTAGCTGTTGAGAGAACTTTAAATGTCAGTGTGCTAAATGGACACATGCTTTACTAAATCTTCAAAATTATTCTCCAAATTGAGGTAGTTGCGCATATACGAGTCAAGAATTTGCTTATTAAAAGGACTGACCGTCTGCATGGCTGACAAAAGCACTTCACAGTGGTCCAGAAAATACCTTATTTGTAAATGCATGGTTAATACTGCCAAAAATCTGACAGCTGAATACTCCTTGAGGATGCACCATTAAAGGTGTTGTCTCATCATAGACATAAATGGCATATCTTTAGGACATACCAGTGATGTCTGATCGGTAAAGGTCCCACCTCTGGGACCCACACCAATCTCCAGAATAAGACCTGATACCTCTCTGTTTTGATGAAGAGGTGGACGAAACCTATCCATTCAAATCTCGATGGAGAACAGCCAAGAGCATTGCTCACCTGTAATCAGAACTCTCATTGATTTCAGGAAGAGACTCCTGACCACTTCTCCATTATTCTCAAGACAAAGGTGGGTCCCAGAGGTGGGACCTTTATTGATTAGCAATTGATGGTATACCCTATTGATATGCCATCAAAGTATTGGTACAAATATTCCTTTAAGCCACTATTTAACATACAACTATATATTCAAAATATACTATACATTGAAATACTATTTATATATGGTACAAACTACTCTATTTTCAGTGTTCTATTGGATCATTTACATTTTAAGTCTCCAGACAAGGTTAAAGAGGTATTTCCATCACAACAATTGCTGCAGGAAGGGCCAATTAGTGTAAAGTAAGCAAGTTTCAAAATGCATGATGTTAAAAAAAAAAAATTATATGCTTTACCTAATACAGGCCTTTTTTTTTTTTTGCTCTTCAACTTGCTCTCTTGTATCCTCGGTAACTTATCACCGCTGTGTGCTTTTAGTTATGGCCAGTATTAAAGAACAACAGAAACATGGCCTGTGGCCGGGATAACAGGGACACTTTGATTCATGTATTCTCCCCTCCCTCTACCCAGCCAGGCCACAGGAACTTACTCTCAGTCTTTGATAGTTCTGCATTACTGGCCACCATTGAAAACAAATAGTGGTATTTGGTTACCACAGAGACAAGAGATGAAGTTGAAGTGGCAAAAAAGGCCTGTGTTAGGTAAATCATACATATTTTTTAATAACATGCATTTTGAAAATTGCTTACTTTACAGTATTTGGCCCTTCCAGCAGCACCGCCTGTAATGAGAATACCCCTTTAAGAATACTTCCTGTCCCATGACCTCCAAAAGATGTTTTTTATTAATTGCTAGTTCTATTCCTGCAAATGTCTCTACAATCAAGTTTGGACACTACAAATTGCTGACTATTTGAAAATTTTATAATAATGTTACGTGATCTGCAAAATGTTAGCCTTTTTTTTTTCTTTTAATGGAAGACTAACTAGGTTTAATATTAAGTGCAACAATACAGAAGCTCATTGCCAACTGCCTCCATGATTCTCCTCTTCACCCACAGAATAGCTGCATGTACAGTGCCTTGCGAAAGTATTCGGCCTCCTTGAACTTTTCAACCTTTTGCCACATTTCAGGCTTCAAACATAGCTATAAAATTGTATTTTATTTTGTGAAGTATCAACAACAAGTGTGACACAATTGTGAAGTAGAACGAAATTTATTGGATATTTTAAGCTTTTGTAGAAAACAAGAAACTGAAAAGTGGGGCATGCAATATTATTTGGCCCCTTTACTTTTAGTGCAGCAAACTCACTCCAGAAGTTCAGTGAGGATCTACAGTGAGGTTGTCCTAAATGACTGATGATGATGATAAATATAATCCACCTGTGTGTAATCAAGTCTCCGTATAAATGCACCTGCTCTGTGATAGTCTCGGGGTTCTGATTAAAGCACAGAGAGGAGCATCATGAAGACCAAGGAACACAACATGCAGGTCCATTTAAAGCCAGATTTGGATACAAAAAGTTTCCCAAACTTTTAAACATCCCAAGGAGCACTGTGCAAGCTATCATGTTGAAATGGAAGGCATGTCAGACCACTGCAAATCTACCAAGACCCGGCCATCTCTCTAAACTTTCATCTCAAACAAGGAGAAGACTCATCAGAGAGGCAGCCAAGAGGCCCATGATCACTCTGGATGAACTGCAGAGATCTACAGCTGAGGTGGGAGAGTCTGTCCATAGGACAACAATCAGTCGTAAACTGCACAAATCTGGTCTTCATGGAAGAGTGGCAAGAAGAAAGCCATTTCTCAAAGATATCCATAAAAAGTCTCGTTTAAAGTTTGCCACAAGCCACCTGGGAGACACCAAACATGTGGAAGAAGGGGCTCTGGTCAGATTAAACCAAAATCAAACTTTTTGGCCACAATGCAAAACGATATGTTTGGCGTAAAAGCAACACAGCTCATCTCCCTGAACACACCATCCCCACTGTCATACATGGTGGTGGCAGCATCATGGTTTGGGCCTTTTCTTCAGCAGGGACAGGGAAGATGGTTAAAATTGATGGGAAGATGGATGGAGCCAAATACATTCTGGAAGAAAACCTGTTGGAGTCTGCAAAGACGGAGATTTATCTTCCAACAAGACAGTGATCCCAAACATAAAGCAAAATCTACAATGGAAGGTTCACAAATAAACGTATCCAGGTGTTAGAATGGCCAGGTCAAAGTCCAGACCTCAATCCAATCGAGAATCTGTGGAAAGAGCTGGAAACTGCTGTTCACAAACGCTCTCCATCCAACCTCACTGAGCTCCAGCTGTTCATAAACGCTCTCCATCCAACCTCACTGAGCTCCAGCTGTGCACCAAGGAAGAATGGGCAAGAATTTCAGTCTCTTGATGTGCAAAACTGATAGAGACAAACCCCAAGTGACTTGCAGCTGTAATCACAGCAAAAGGTGGCGCTACAAAGTAGTAACTTAAGGAGGCCGAATAATTTTGCATGCCCCACTTTTCAGTTTTTTTTTTTTTTTACAAAAGTTTAACCCCTTACCGACCTATGACGAATGAGTACGTCATAGCGTCGGTAGGCAGCTTTGAAACGGGATCGCGGCGCAATCCCGCTTCACAGTCGCCGGATGTTATCGGCTAATTTCAGCTAACACCCGGCGGTTTCAGCCCAGACGGGCGGCGTCGCCCCCCAGCGCTGTTTAAACCATCAAGCGCCGCAGCAATGATAGCCACGGCGTCTGAATGACTGAGAAGCGGTCCCGCGCACCGTTTTTCAGCCCGATCGGAACATCAGCGATAAGATCGCTGAGTCCCAACAGGCTAACATGGCAGTGGGGAGCCTTATGAAGGCTCTGATTACTGCCATCTTCCTGTTTGCCCCACTTCCGTCCGCAGACAGAAAGTGGGGAAACCGCCATCTTTATACACCCTAATGCATTGCCTATGCAATGCATTAGGCTGTATTAACGATCGTGCCCCCAAGTGGTCGAGCGCCATAAGGAGACTAAATGTTAAAGTAAATTAAATAAATAAATAGTTTTATTCCCGACGGATTTGTGAGCCGTATTGAGCTCACAAATCCGCCGTGAATAAGGGGCGGGATGGGGGCGGGGCCGGAGCGCGGCGGGGGCGCCGCTCCCGGCCCCATAGACAATGCATTATCTACGGCGCGTCCGCGCCGTAAATAATGTGCATGTCACTTTCTCCCCCCGCGGCGGATTCGCCGAGCAGGGAGGAGCGACGGAATCCACTGTTCTCTATGAGAGCAGTGGATTACCGTAATGACAGGGACGGATTGGCGCCGTACTGAAGCGCAAATCCGGCGCGGAGTACGGCGCCAATCCGTGCCCAAATAAGCCGTGTGAACGAGGCCTTAAAGTACAAAAAAAAAAAGTATTAAAAGTTAAAATCACCCCTCTTTCCCCATTTTACAAATAAAAACAATAAAATAATAACAGTTACACGTTTGGTATCACCGCGTTCCAAAAAGTCCAATCTATAAAAATATAATATAATTTATCCTGTACGCTGAACACCGTAGAAGAAAAAAATTCCAAACGCCAAAATTGTGTTTTTTGGGTCATTTTACGTCACATAAAAATTTAATAAAATAAAAGTAATGAAAAAAGTCACATCCATTTCAAAGGGCTAGCATTAAAAAGTACACATCTGCCCGCAAATAATGCCACCTCCCTGACGTCCGTAGGTGTTAGTCCAAAAAAGTTATTGGTCGCACAAAATGGCGCCGCAGCGCAAATTTCAAGAATAGAAAATATTTTGAATTTTTTTATGGTATCAAAACATAACGGAAACCCTACATGTTTGGTATTGCCGGATGCGTAACAACCTGTAGAATACAGATAACACATAATTTTACCGAAGAATAAACTCCGTAAAAACAAACCTCCCGCAAACATGGTGCAAGTACGTTTTTTTTTCACTTTTTGCCTCACTTAGAATTTTTTTGCCGTTCCCTTGTATACTCTATAGTAATATAAATAACACCACTAGAAAGTTCAACTTGTCCCACAAAATAAAAACCCTCATATGTATATGTAGGTAGAAAAATAAAAAATTCATGGCTTTCAGAAGGCAAAGAGCAAAAAAATTTAGAGCCGTATTATTATGACCGTCTGTCAGGAAAGGGTTAAAATATCCAATAAATTTCGTTCCACTTCACATTTGTGTCCCACTTGTTGTTGATTCTGCACAAAAAAAATAAAACATTTTATATCTTTGTTTGAAGCCTGAAATGTGACAAAAGGTTGAAAATTTCGCAAGGCACTGTATGTCCTAATAAAATTAGCAATGCAACACTTTTTTAAAGGGGATGTCGGAAAAAAAAATTCTGAAATGGAATGCCTTTATCCCCTGTTATGTTTATTGGGCTAATTTTGCTTTTTCTTTGCTGTATGACGATTCCCATCTCTTTAATCTACCGTGCTCCACTGGCCCACAAATATTAGTCTCTAAATTTTCTAAGCATTTATACTGTTAGGTTCAGGTTAAAAAGGAATATATGCAAGGACAAAAAGACATACCTGACTACCGCAGCTTTATTCTTCAAACAATGTGTTTGAATTCATCCAAGTTGATGAATTACAGATAGAATTTGAATTAAATATCAATGAATATGCTATAAGTATGCGGTGGGAAGACTCAAGCTTTCTAGTTATTTCTTCTATTTTATATCGGAGTTGTTACTTTCATAATGTTAAGTACAGTATTTCACTCCGAGTATCACTGAAACAAGACATCGCAAGCAGAATTAAACTGAAATGTAGCTTTTTCAATAACAAAAACCTTTCCATTCCTCTAAACTTACATGCTAACTGGTCAATTGCAGCTCATAAATGATAACATTGAGATGATTGAGCCCATTATTATATCCCATAACTAATGTAGTCAAAAGCAGGGTTTACTGTTTCAATTTAACTCTCCTATTCAAATGACTCCACTTGCCCTTCAAATATTTCTCATCTGTTAGACACAAGTCAACAGAGGACTTGTAAATATGCAAATATATTACAGCAATATAAATGGAAAGCATGGACATGTCTTGTTGTCTAAATGAATTGTTAATGCAATATGCAGTCGAGGGTTCGGTAATGAAACTAAATTATTAAAGAGAAAGTGCTTGTGAAAATTGAAACATATGTGTTTGAACGTTGAAGCGGTTACAATTAAAATTCTGCATTTGTTTTTTGGCAGATTCAGATAGATATTCCTAGAATGAGTAAAGATACGTTGATTCTTCAGCCAGTAGTTACTGAGGTAAGTTCTGTCAAATGTAGCTTTTTATACAGGGGGTCAATCTTAACATATAGAAAAGGCACAAGTGCGTTTGATGGATGTACATACCTCAAATTTACATTTCTGTATTACTGTTTACTCTGTCCTCATTGTCTATCCTTCCAGGTTATAACCAGGCATCATACTGTTACTTTGTCTATATCACGTGGGCTTATACCCAGAATAACGGGTGATGAGGACAAAGTTTGTGTCTATTATATGTATACACTGTAAAGTCATCAGCAAATCTATTGTAGGTCCCTCTTGTGCCACCAAAACCATTTTAATGCGTCAAAGCATGAACTCTACAAAACCTTTGAAGTTTGTATCTAGAACAAAGACTTGAGCAGCGGATCTTTTATAGGGACAATAACTGATCATCAAATTTTACATAATTCAAAAGGACTAGACAACATGAGAAACCTTGTTATATGTTTTATCAGGCTGCTTTTCTTTACGCCTGCTCCCTCTAAAATGCATCAGCCCCGACTCCTCAACTTCTCAAACCTCCGACTCTGACTCCTGACTCCCTCATACATGGCGCATGTTTAAGTGATAACTTTACTGTAGTAAAATGGTAACATCAGGCTGTTTATCACCTTATGATGCAATAATCAAGCTATTTAGGTAGAACAGACACTGATGAGCAAAAGGGTAACAATGTTTTGATCTTTTGAACACTTGTGGGTAGAGTTGAAGAAAAAGCTGTATTTGTATCCAAGTCCAGTCTGCACCAACATTGGGAATGTGTAGAAGAGACCTGGGATCAGATTTTGGTCAAGATATGCTTGAATCTGATTCAGAGCCCAGAAGAATCCAGGCAGTATTGAAAACTAAAGGTGGATTCCCAAATACTAACAAAATAATAAAAATTAACATTTTGATTTTAGGAGCAAAACAGTAACAATGCAGTTACAGGAAAGAATCTGCAGAAATAAGCAGATACTAAATACTTGCAAGTCAAATTTATATATAAGAGGTAAGATGACTATATAAAATTACAGTAGCCTCATGTACAAAGCTGTGGTGGATGGAGAGATATTGAGCCTGAAAGTCACAAGTTCAAAACATTGTTACCATTTTGCTTGTCAGTGTAAAATATATTTATTGGAAATGACTTTAGAGCGCCAAAAAATTGTAAATATGCAAACACTGCAGGAACATTTGTGGAGTCTCTGAATTTGTTCTGAGAAATAGTATTGCCTCCATCAGATCTAGCATACATGACCTCACATCTGATCTCATTATTTCCAGGCTAGAGAACGGCCTCTCTACACAAACTTGGGTTGGGGGCAATACGGTGACCACAGGGGCAACAGCGCTAACAATGTTAGGGTATAAAGGAATTGCCTCAGCCACAGTCAGTTTTGATGAATGAATGGTTGAACCCTTCTACTTCTTTGAAAGCAGTTTGCCATGGGAGTAGAATCTTACCAACTAATTATATATCTTGGTAGTTGGAATCAGTCCATCTTATGACGACTCTGACTCCTGCAAAATAGGCACCGACTCCATAGCCCTGGTCACAATCCTGACCAATTTGTGCACTATGGTGGGGCACATTATATTGCTGACAGAAGCCACCAACACTAGGGAATATGATGTCCATGAAAAGGTGAACTTAGTCTGAAACAATGTTTAGGTAAGTGTTCATAGTAACATCCACATGAATGATAGTACCTAAACTTTTCCAGGAGAGCATTGCTTAGAGCATCACACTTGCGTCACAGGCTTGCATTCCTCCTATCCTGTTTTTATTTCATTCCTAAGTGATGCGGCCAAATCAAGTTTTTTAACATGATTTAACCCCTTAAGTCAAACTCCTGAAAAGTACATAATGACCAGCATATTTTTTGAGCTTTTGCCTCCTTGCGTTTCAACACTTGTAACTTTTTTTTTTTTCAATGATGCAGTTGTATGAGGCCTTGTTTTATTCAGGACAAGTCGTACTTTTTGGGGGAATAGTTTGTTAGCTTATAAATTATTTCAGTATTTTTTTTTTCTGTATTTTTTTTTTTTTAACACCATTCTCATTTCACACTTAATATTAATTCTACAGGTTATTATGGTCGCCTGGATACCTAATATGTGTACCGTAGTTTTCTATTAAATATTTTTTTTATTTTTTTCTACACTTTATTTTATACTTTTTTTTAGTTTTAATCCCATGGAGGAAGAACTGTTTTACATTTTTTTTTTTTACACTTAGTAATGTATTAGCATATTCATATATGCTAATACATAATAATCTGTGTCGGTTTGACACAGGCAGTGATCAGGGCAGCACACCATGTGCCCTGATCGTTGGCTTGTTACACAGACAGCCCTGAGGCTACTTTAGGTCCTCAGGGCTGACTGTGCAGCCGTTCCCCGGGCTCTGTCGGGTCACCGGGAGTCCCAGTCACACGACAGAGCAGGAAAAAGCCCTGACCGTGGCAATCAAAGGGTTGAGTGCTGGGGAGCGGAGGTTTCCACCACTTCCCGGCGCTTGCAGAGACTGTGCTGGGAACAGGGATGTGAAGTACAGCTCTGTTCTCAACCCAGCCACAAACCTCGATGTCTGCAGCGACGCCAAAAGACAAATAACACGCATTAAAGCGGGCTCACTCCAGCTGACGCGTTTCCAACCTGCATAGCTATGATAAAGGACTTATGATCAAAAACCCATCAGCTGGAGTGAGGCTTCTTGGAGGTCTGGACATGTTTTCTGTCTGTTTTTTGTAACTAATTGGAGATGTTTTCAGACTGAAGAATAAATAAAGATATTTTATGGACTTTTAAGCAGTGGCCATTACTTTCTTTCGTAATAGTCTTTGACATAATAGACATCATAGACACGCATTCTCTGCTTGGCCAAACATGCAGGTTTACTGGCATAGACTTAGGTGGAAAAGAAGCTTCTAGTCACCTATAAGTCAGGCATCCAACATACCTTATCCTTGTTTTCCTTAATACAGATGCCTTAAAGGTGTTTTCTCACTACATTGATTCATCTCACCTCAGTCCTGTTTTCTTGGTTTCATTTTGAATTCAGGGATGTGTTTACTGGCTTCCACTAGGCTGCAATAGAAGCCAGACCTGTAGCTATAGCAACCAGTGCTGGCAGCCTATCAGGAGAGATCAAACAGGTCTGTAGCTATAGCAACCTGAGGAGCTGATGCAGCCCATACAAGAGGGGATATCTCGGAATAGGTAGGACACTGTTAATGGACACATATTACAAAGTGACTTGTTTTTCCAAATCTTTAACACAAAAACCAATCCTTGTAGTGAGACAACCCCTTTAAGGCTGCCCCCGCACACATGGTATGGCATTTGTACCATGCTTATTATTACTTCTAAAGTTTTATCATTTTTGTTCCTTGTTTTGAAGTCTAAAATTCAACCAGGTTGATATTTTGTATTTGTCCAGTTTGATAGAAATCTTCTAAATACTTAATTATTTGCTTTTTGCATCTATTATCAGCAGTCACACTTCACACAAGAGAGCGCTTATTCAAAATATTTATCACTACATTGTAAGATACACTTTATTTATTTTCCCTTATGAGTGACAGATACATCAGCTTTTGTCATGGTTGATCAAAAGCCTAACCAATCTTTTTATTGAAATGTGCGTGTATTTTATTATCCAGGCTTTCTAGTAGTGGAGAAATAATGGGCTTCTTCTCGTACATAGTCTGGAATAAGTTCTTCATATTACAGTCTATTATTTCTGCCATTAATACTGCATCTAATCTGTTATTTATACTAGAAGTGACAAATGAGGCCTTTTATTTATGTCACTTACTGCTACACAAAATGCTAGATGGGAGCTGGGTATCCAGATTTATTTCAGGTATGACCCCAGTGTATAACCTGCTGTAAAAACTAATGGTATCAAAATAAAGTTGATTTAACTTGCTAGTATAATCCCTCCTGGAAATATGCACTATTTGCTGTGTTTGATGCAACAATAATGCACATAACCGAGTTACGCTAGTTATGTGCATTGCTGTGCATCAGACTTTGTTAGTTTTTTTTTTTTTTTTTTTTTTTTTTTTACAGTTTTGTATATGACACTGCAGGCAGAAGATTTTGCAGAATAATAAGCCCTAAAAGTATCAGTGGAAGACGACCCCCTTCAGAACTGACCCGTCATTTGCCACTAGAGTCTGTCCTGTGTTGGTGTACGGATAATCCGTTTCACATTTTCACCTTATTGATTATATAGCCTGTTTGTGCAAGGAACTGTTGAATGAGTTCATTATGCATTATGCTGTCTGTCAGTGGTATCAGCTCAGGTACTATGAAAAGTGGTACCCAGGCAGATGCTGTGATGAACCGGCAGTGGGCCCATAGAAATTAATAGAGCAAATGTAGTCAAAATAGGACTAATCTATCTGCCAAATATACATGCTTTCTGTATAGGACACAAAAATGTGGTATACCACCGAAAAATAGAGCTAACATAATAGGACTGTGTTTGCTCTGTTGATTTCTATGGGCCCACTATGGCTCCATCGTGGTATCCGTAGGGATACCTTGTTTCATGGTATGACTTTATATTCCTTACTGACAAACTTTAACCCCCTAGAGCATGGTAGTCTTCTACCCTACTGTTCAAACCCTTCCATCATCAATGTCAGTCCAAGGGTATGTTCACACGATGTACTGCGGCACGTACAGTACGCGCCGCAGTACATCGTGTGTTTCGGGAGCTCGTGCTAAAACGCGTGTACTCTCACACCGCAGGGGGCCCGCCGGCCCCATTGACATGCATTACTCACGGCGCGTACTCGCTGTAAATAATTGACATGTCACTTATTGTATTGTATGTATCGTATTGTATGAGCGGGGAGAGGAGGCGTAATACGTAGTTCTCTGTGAGAGCTATAGATTACCGTAATTATGGGGCGCATTTTCCCGCCTATTAAGCGCAGTATGCCGTGAAATAAGCCGTGTAAACATACCCTAAGAAGTTCAGCTAGGAATATCAGAGCTAATATGCTAAGCACTACCGTAGAACCACCAACAGCCTGAACAGGAAATGGGAACCTGAAGCGGACTGTGAAGCAATACCTCACGCATGTTATTTTTACCTGATCCAATCCTTGATAACCTCATCACAGAAGTTATACAGTTTTTCTGGTTAAGAATTTTATGTTGCACACAATTTTTTTGCAAACATTGAATGTCTCTGTGACTTGCTATATCCCAGCTGTGGACACTGAGCGAATCCGTTCCGCTTGGTGTCTGTAGGAGGCAGACATGACCTGCTGTGTTGCAGGCCTGCTACACTTTGTTGTTTTAGTTGTATTTTTTTCTTACTCTTGCAGGTGGTGATGGAGATCTTTTTCCTCACCAGTCGGGGGAGGGGGGAGCGATCATCATTGTGGTTTCCACTTTATATGTAATCCCCCTTGAGAGCCAAAGGAACATAGTCATGTGCGAGGCTGGCCTGCACCTATTCCCGACGGTCACCCATACCGTTTTCCTGCAACTCTAGAAGCAAGATTTCTGGTTTACGCACTTTTTTCAAGGTCCCGAAGGGTTGAATTGCATGTGCTTATTTTCCCACGGGCCTTATCCCTTTTTTTCCTGCATTGGAAGAAGTGGGGTTGGTTTATCCCACCCCGGGTAAGGGTACGAAGGGTGAACCTGCGTGCGTCCAAAGACGCTGGACAGGTAAGTATATTACTACACCGTGCGGGACGCTTGGGAAGTCTTTAGATTTTTTTAAAACAAGCTCCAGGATGGGGTTTTATTCTCCTCCCTCCAGCTATTGTATCTTGTTGGGTTTTTGGGGTTTTCCCTTGTTTGTTTTGTTTGCTGGTGTTGGCATCCCCTACCGGGCTCTTGGGGCCCCATTTTTTAAAAATGTTTTTCCCTGGTTTGTGGCCTGCCAGGCTGCTTGAAATTTTTCAGGGGCAAATTTCCTTCTCATCTCTTGCCTGGTCTGTGCCCCACCCCCCCTGCTGCAAACATTTTTTACTTGAGGCATGCAGTTAATGCATGGCCTCTCCCCCACCTCCCGGGCCGGTGTTGTTTTGTTCACCAGGGGCCCCCACCTACCTGTTTATTAATTTTAATCAAGCCCCTTTTTGGGGTTGTTTTTCACACAGGTTTTTTTTGATTGTTGTTTTAATGCTTTTTTTGTGAGAAGGCAAAAGCAATTTTGCTGTACATTGGGGTGCAAAAAAATCCGGTAAAATGCATTTTTACCCTGATTTTTTCTGCGTTTTTGTTCAGCAATCTCAGCAATATTTGCTGTCCTTTCTGCAAAAAAAAAAACCTTAAAAAAGTATGACGTTCCTGTCTCGCACTGTATTGCCATTCCTTTCTCTGGGAACTTGGCACCATCAGGTCTCATTGAAAGGATGTCTTCAATCTTTTTGGTTTCACTTGCTGGTCGGTCACATTTTTTCTCATCCCAAAAAAAAAAATTGATCAGCAATTTAAAAAGATTTTTAAGGAAAAATTTTTGTGGTGCATTTGGCTTAGCATTTAAAGCAAAGCAAACACAAAAAATATCACAGCAACCCCTTTAAAACCCCAAAAACGTCAAAGGAAAATAGGAAATATTTTAAAATGCTTTTTTCAATTGGTAAAGAAAATTTGAGGTTCTTATGCCAAAATTTTTTTTTAATACGGGGGAGCCCCTCCACCGTGAAAAATGACCTCGGTTTAGATGGTACCTAACTAAACAGGGACCTCGCTTGGTGCCCTTTTAACCTCCAATTTTCAGGAAAGTGATGTTCCCATCTACAAATTTTACATCTAGCCAATTTTTTCTGCAAAAAAATCCAAAAATAAAAATTGATCTGCAGAAATGCATTTTAAAATAGTTCCTATATTCAATTTTCGTCTCTTACTTTGTAGCATTTGTAGAGGCTGCTGACATTTTTTGTGCTTCATTTCTTTGCTGCCATGCCAGGTGA